>BOPP01000161.1:1747054-1767729 GCA_017312745.1 Gryllus bimaculatus | reverse complement strand
TTCCGTGCACCCCGCTCCGGGCACCCCCCGGGCACCCTCGCTCCGGGCACCCGCGGGCACCCCCGCCTCCGGGCACCCCGCTCCGGCAAACCCCGCTCCGGCACCCCGCCTCGCACCCCGCTCCGCGCACCCCGTCCCTAGCACCCCGCTCCGGGCACCCCCGCTCCCGCGCACCCCATCTCCGGCACCCGCTCCGCGCACCCCCCTTCGATGCACCCCCGCTCCGCGCACCCCGCCTCCGCGCCACCCCACTCCGTGCACCTCCCTCCGTGAAACACCCCGCTCCTCACCCCGCTCCGTGCACCCGCTCCGCCGCATCCCCGCCTCCGTGCACCCCGCTCCGTGCACCCCGCTCCGTGCACCCCGCCTCCGTGCACCCCCCGCTCCGGCACCCCGCTCGGCGGCCACCCCCGCTCCGCACCCCGCTCCGGGCACCCGTCCGCCACCCCGCTCCGGCACCCGCTCGGCACCCCGCTCGGGCCACCCCGCTCCGGGCACCCCGCTCCGGGCACCCCGCCTTCCGGGCCACCCCGCTCCGGCACCCCTCCGGGCACCCGCTCCGGCACCTCGCTCCGGGCACCCCGCGCCGCCACCCAGACTCCGTGCACCCCGCTCCAACGCGCACCCCCCTTCGTGCCACCCCGCTCCGCGCACGCCGCTCCGCCACCCCGCTCCCGTGCACCCCCTCCACTCCCAGTGCACCCCGCTCTCGTGCACCCCGCTCCGTGACCCCGGCTCCGTGCACCCCGCTCCGCGCACCCGCTCCCATGCCCACCCGCTCCGGCAACCCCGCTCCCGCACCCCGCTCCGTTTGCACCCCGCTCCGTGCACCCCGCTCCGTGCCACCCCGCTCGTGCACCCCGCTCCTCACCCCGCTCCGCGCACCCCGCTCCGCGTGCACCCCGCTTCGTGCGCCCATACGCTCCCCGCCCGAACTCCTCACCCCACGGCTTCCTGTCACACGCGTCCCGTCTCCCCTCCCAGAGTCGGGCTGCCCCGCGCCACCACGCCACCTATTCCCCCGCCCCCACATCCCCCTCGCTTCCCCCCAAAGCAATCCGGAGCGTTGATGGAGGGTCCGCAGCGACCACCCATCGCCGCCGGCCATCGCTTCATCCCCTCCGCCTGCACTGGTTGCCGCACTAACCATTGTCGTTATTACATTCGTCCAACCCACCGACCCTCCCCCAACCCCCACCCACCCACCACAACCCGCCAGCGTTTCCCAGCCTTCACCGCCGAGTGCCAACCCACGCACCCGCGTAGCCAGCTTCCCACGCCCCGCCCCTCGGCCCCGTCCGTTTCAACCGCTCGATTTATGGAAATATGTATACCCGACGTGAAATGTATATTCTGCCTATCACCTACACCTTTGTTGAATAGCTCTTTTTTTGTTCGAGTCCCGTCGCAAATTATAAGCGCGGTTCGTCTTAAAACGCATTTTTTTGCCCTTATGTAAAAGCGTGCGTTATAATTGTTCCGATATGAGCGAAAATAGAAGTGAGTTTGTCACGCGGATTATTAATAAAAGAGACCCCACATCAAACTTCCATGGAAAAGCGCGCGACGACGGCGCAAGTGGTTAACGTCCACGTATCCCTACGTCGCTCGCCCGCCCCCGGACGTCAACCCTCCACATCCTCCTCGCTCCCCGCAGAATCGCTCTCCGTCCCATCTCTGACCCTTCCCTCCCACATTCACTCCCCAACGGCATCGACTTCCGTCCCCCTCCCTGTCCATTACTCCCCGCCACCTCCTCCGCCCGCAGTCGTTTCTCCGTCCCTCTCTCTCCCCATCCTCCCACTTACTCCCCCACCATCTTTCTCCATCCCCCTCACTGAAATCCACCGCACCCACTTCGTCCCCCCTCCTACCTCGACTCCCCCATATCCTCCCGCCCGGCATCTCTCTCCTCCCCTCGCTGCCCCCGGCTCGCTACCCATCTCCTCCGCACCTCATCGCTCTCCGACCCCCCGCTACCTTCCACTCCCCGCTACCCCGCTGCTCCCCGTTGCCCGGTTCCCCGCACACCTCGTTTTCTGCCTTCTCCTCCCTCACCCGTAGCTCCTCCGATTTCCCACCCACCACGCTTCCACCCTGTCGCTCCTCGCCCCACGCTGCTCCACGCCGCCTCTCCGATTCTGAATGCCGTTGGCGACCAAGTCTCGAACAGATGCGCGGTGTAACGCATCAATAGCGTAATCAATCTAATGCCGCTGCACAATCGTGCGATATGCGCGCTCGCTGCCGTTCCAACTCGAAACCCCAGAGACAAAACCGGCCCTGGCAGCGGCAAGAAATTTTTTATTTGGTTTTGTTTGATATTGTATGTGGCAATGGTAATCAATAATAGATACAGTGAGGCGCTTTATATATTCTTTATAAATGCTGACAAAATAATGTCAGATACAAGTTTGATTTACGATATGCAACCTTAATCTGAAGAAAGTCGGTATTATATGGCGCTCGTCGACTGCTTGACATATTAAAATTCATTATAATAATACACAATTGGATCTTATTCATCGAAGAATTAAGTACTGTATTAGCTAGATAAAACAGACGTTTTCTTAGCAATTATGCAAATATTAATTTTTGAGAGAAAATATATTTCAAAATGTCCATTTGTTTTAAGTATCATACTTCCGGCAAAACCGTTCTCAAGATTAAAAAGTCATATTCCAAAAAAAGGACTCCAGCTTCCCTGTTTCCGACATCGAGTACGGAAAAGATTGCACACAGAATTCGTGAAAATTGAATATTACGGGAACGGGACGACAAGAGTATGATATTGTAATGATTTAAATGTATGTCCGTATGTTTTTGAGAAAAGAACACCATTAAAAAATACGATGTTACCTTTAAAATGAAAATGTAAATAAGAGAAAATTAAATATAATGACTTTGTCAATTGAACATGCATTAAATATAACTTACAATCAGTATCTAATACATTGTTATATATTTTGCAAAATATAATATTCATATAGAAACAGTGAAATTTCATAGATTTGAGGGGTTCCGTACAATCATGACATGAAAATCCTTGCTTTTAAACGATAGTGTCAAGTTCAACTGCAATATTAATAAAGTCACTAAACGACTTTCTTTGCTGCTGTGAAGGCTAAAAGCAAGTGGATCTCATCTTAGGCTCAATCATTACCTAATAATAATAATAATAATAATAATAATAATAATAATAATAATAATAATAATAATAATAATAATAATAATAATAATAATAATAATAATAATAATAATAATAATAATAATAATAATAATAATAATAAAAATAATAATAATATAATAATTATTATTATATATTTATTATTATGCACAATCATGGCCATCTTAATCGGGTTTTACATCCACATTCCTTCGACCCATAGAGAAAATGCTGAAATGTCAACCTGTTTAGCTTCTGAACATAATACGCAGCTTCACTATCTACGCAAGTTTCCTTCATCTCTATGGGTTGTAAGTAAGTACGTCAGCTATTTCTTCAACAGTAGTAGGATAAAAAATTCTTCATTCATAACTTTGCGATAGGTAGTAGATTCATTCATATGGAATAAGAAATAACAGCTCATTTTCGGTTCAAACACCTTCTACTAGACTGGAGCGAATATTTGTTAACAAATTTCCCCCAAAACGCTTATTACCTTTATTAGTAATTCAAATTAATAGACTAAACGGGGGATATATTTCAGGAGATCTAGAAATGTGTGCACATTGTATATCTCCATTCGTCATATAAATGTTTTTCCACGTTAAATACAATATATTTATGATTTTCGACGTTAAATAAATCTTTACAAAGTAAATAAACAGGGCAAATAGGCATCCAGTGGGTGTAGTATGCGCGTTGCGGTATCCGAAACGCGGGCTTTTATCTTCCAGGGGTCGTAAATAAAAAAGAAGTAATGAAGACGGCATTGCCTCGCCGAGGGGCGTAGCCGCTTGAATGCGTCCGAACGACCACTTCACCGCCCCGCGCGTCGGTTGCATTGTCGCGGCATAATGACATGCCGCGCGAAGAGTGTCGATCCATCCGTAATGAAGCCGTTAAGTGGAAACGCTTCATAAACAGACTCAAATCGCGCCGTAATGCCAGATACCGACGAGTAAACAGTGGATGATGGGCGTTGCTCGGGCAATTGAAATTGCCAGCCCTTTGAAGCAACTTCTTTACGTTCCTCGTAACCTGCAGGGAAACCGGACGTTGGACTTTAAGAGCCGATGTTGTGCACCATGGTACGATTCGGTGAGCTCCGTGTGTTGGAAACTTACTGAATTCTTCATTATTACGCCGAAACAACTATGCATGTCGTCGGGAATTCTCGTTGTTTATTTCTAAATTTTTATTTCTAAATTTTACACATTTATGGCGTACGTAATTTATGAAGTCAAGGAAGTAATAAAACATAAAAAGATCAAAAATGAATGTCGTAATGACAGTTTATCAATCACTTCGAAATATAAAACGCTATTTTCATTCTTCGGGTGGGATTAACGTTTTGACAATAGAAGGCAATGTGGCGTCATTTAATGTGTGTAGCAACAATTTTAAGTTCGCGTCATAACCACGACCGACTTTGTACACTTACTGTTACTTATGAACTTATGTCAAAGAAAATCTAGTTGTTCCTAGTTTTGTACCTGCAGTGAATTTATGTAACGTATGTAGAAGAATACCCCAAAATGTACTTGTTGTCATATTCAACAATGCAATTAGCACTATCCCTACGAAAAGCTCGAAGAAAAATTTGGAGCGATTTTTGAGAAAATGGCGTTTGAGCGTTTCTTAAAATGCGTGATTTTTGAGTTCATTTTCAAAGATTTTCCATGAAACTTTATATTACATTATTTCAAGCAAATGTAATCATAAATACAATAATGTGAACAAATGGCCGCTAATGTAAAATACGACGTGAGAGACAAGTTAAAACTTCATTTTTCTAATTAAAAAACAAAGGAATAGAGCAATATGGTGTTTATGTCATCACATAGAGTACATTCATCACTCTCTCTACCAAAAGAGAAGTGAAACACATTAATATTAAAAAATTCATGATCTTTTTTAAAAATATCAACTATTGAGAACAAATTTCATTTCAAGGAATAATATCTATCTCCAATTTTGTAGTTGGAGGAAGTCGCCGAAAAATATTTATCTTTTGCAATTTTCAAAAATTCAGAGTTAACAGCGAAAATCGAACACATGCCACCATTATAAGTGTATGTTATTCTATTCTTTCAAAAAATGAAAAGATGTCAAGCCATTTTTGAGAAAATTTTGAAAATGTCCTAGGGCATGTAAAGTACCCCAAAATTTTAAGGAAAGTTGTTCAAAATCGCTGTGCTTCGTGTGGAGCCAGATCGACTAGGGAATGTCCATTTTGGAAAAAATCCTACGTATGGTTTAGGACAGAATTGAGGGAGATAATGTGACAATGCATCTGCAGTCACCCAACGGTTACCACGCATAGTGTGCTGAATGTTGCGTGGAGCGATTGCTGTCACCAACCTGCCGCTCCGATTTTCGTCAGCCAACAGTCTTTGCCCTTAAGCTTAGTTACAGCGAGAAACCTAATGTCTCGCAGTCCTGACGTCAACTGTTGCATAGCTGTACACATTTTTTAGCATTATTGAAAACGAATGGGCATTTCATCTTGTGCATTCAAGAATTCGATGACACAATGTTGTCTCATACAAACATCGATGTCCGTCATTTTGTAAGCGACTGCTATGCTACCACATAATGGTATAGAAAGTTACTTCTACAGTAGATTGTTAACGTTTTGGGGAATAGTGCCAAATTCAAAAATTGTTCACTTAACTGATTTTATATAAGTAACAAAAATAGGAGACATTACTTTCTGACTGGCCTAAGTATTTTTACTTTTAACACATGGGTATTTAAAAAGTGCGGAATGTTCGCACGCGTAGAATAAAATATATTGTTAATTTATTATGAAAATTGTATTTTCTCGAAGGAACAGGCCCCTTTAAAATTTTAAACAGAAAATTTTTTATAATCAGTTTATTCCATATCAAGTAAATGTTAACATTTAACATTAAACACATCTGAGACAGACTTCAAACGACGTTTCGGTAATTACTGAACATTCTTCTTCAGGTCTACCGAAATACAATAAGACTTCAATTATTGATTTGTGTTTAGTAATAAAAAATACTGCGATGCAATAGAACTGAAGATGGTGCAGTAAGTCCCAGAAGGTTGTTTGAAGACTGTAAAAAATGTGTTTAATGTTAACTTTTACTTGGTATGAAATAAATAAATTATAAAATATCTACGGTCTAAAATTTTTAAGAGACCCGTTCTTTTGAAAAAAGACAGTCTTCAATTATATGTAACTTATTGGTAACTAGCAAATTTTTTAACATTTGCGATGGTTTCTGCACGAATATTTCAATTCTTAGCATATTGAGAAGGGGATCCAGTTTCATCGCCGGTCCTCGTCACATGTAGACGAATTTGTAGGCAACAAGACGTGTTTACGACACGTAATTTTCCTGTTCTCTATATCATGCCTCCATCTCACAATTTCCGTCGTCACGATAATCATCATCGCGTCCACGACCATCGTAAACATTATCATGTAATATGGATGTTGCTACCTCTTTATGGCATTACAGTCATAACGATTCAGAATGTACCGTCTAAGTGAACGGTGAACCAAACAGACATGTCAGCAGAACACACACGCGGCAAGAGTGCATTCCTCAGTAAATCCTGTATCTGATCCATTTGTAAGTAGAATTTAATAATCATCTTCCTATCATTTTTCTTCCACTACTTAATCTATTAATTGTACATCACTGATAAATAATTATTTTAATTTATTTCTTAGGAATACACACGAAACGTTTGAAAGCATTGATCAGGGTGTGGGCGGGAGTGGACGTGGTGGCTGAGCGTCAGTGTAAGTACTGACAGTCAGGGTCGCCACGAGGGGGTTCTGAGGTAGGGGCCGAGCGTGGGGACGGGCGTGAGGACGAATCTCGCAAGAGGCGCAAGGGAAACGAGGACGAACGAACCAACAGGGACCAGGACAGGCAAATTTCGATTTCCAAATGCAGTGTTACATGTGCAGGCGCGGAGAAAGCTAAGGGAAAGGGGTCAAGGACGGTGGCAGGGCGGAGAAGGGAGTGCATTTTTGGCTATCCGGGATGAGCCGCGTCTCAGACAATTGTACTGACGTTTCGGCCATCTTGCTGTGACCTTCAGAGCTATACTGCTGAACAGTGTAGCTGCCAGCATTATAGCACTGAAGAAGGCCACAGCAAGATGGCCGAAACGTCAGTACAATTGACCAAGACGCGGCTAATCCTGGATAGCCAAGAATGCATTGACTCCGACCGCGGAAGTCTACGAACCCGGAGAAGGGAGTGGCTCAAGAGAAATGGTTCGAAGGGCAGCTGCAGAAAATACTAGCAACAAAGGAAACGGGGGGCGGAGGCCCATGGAAGTTGGAGGGCACGGCGATGCGAGGGTGGGACAGAGGGCCACGTGTGCAAATAAGCGGTGAGGAGACTTTATCGGGTGAATGAAAGAAAACCTTCTAGAGCAGTTGGAAAGCATTGTAGGGTTGAGGAATGGTGGGGAGTGAAATAGGTTAAGGAAGCCTTAGGGACAATGACAGGGGTTGCGTTGGCCCGTTGATGGGCGTAGCTGAGACGTTCGTTCGACCGAACGTCGTGTGTGAAAATTCTGTTACTAAATGTTGATTTATGGATTAGTGATACCGGGCACGTCAACTGCTATTGCGGCTAATGACGAAAAGCCTGTTACCGTTGGCACTCGAACTCTAGGACCTTTCGGTCGGAAGCTCTGCAGAGACGACCATTCGGGTCTAAAAGTGTCTGAGAATTGTTACTAAAGAGACGATGAGACGTATATGGGGGGGGGGTCGGGCATGGGGCATTCGCGGGGTCAAGGAGCACAGATGGGGGCTGCCAGGGGAAACGGAACACGACCGTGGCGGCGGCTGGGATCGACCCGTGGATCGGCCCGGCGGTGGGATCGCCGTGTGTGGTCGTGCGGGGAGGTTTTGCAGGTCACCTGCCGCCGCCCTTCCTCTACATCCTTATTCGCTCTCATCAATCCCCCCAGCCGGCAGACGCCACCTTCACCGCTATCGCCACCAACGACATCATCGCATCCGCCACCGAACATTAATCGCCATCGCCGCCATCGCCGTCATCGCCGCCATCGCCATCATCACCCATCGCCATCATCGCCATCGCCATCATCGCCATCGGCATCATGGCCATCTCCATCTCCATCGCCATCGCCATCATCGCAGCGCCAGCGCCGCCGATGACGTCACTGCAACCACGTCCACCACCGCCACCTCCGCCGTCGCCGCCCCCGCACCGTCGCCACCGCGCCACCGCCGCCGCCGTGCGCCTGTTGGAAGGGCCGGTGGCAACGAGTTCATCAGCGCGGGGCCCCGCGCCTCGTTAGGCCCCGCCGGCGGTTTTCTTGACGCTTGGCCGCCGGAGGGCTAGGGGATGGGGAGCAATGCGCGGCCAGGACGGGTTGAGGACGGCGAGGGAACGGGCGCGGGAACAGTCAAAAAGTTGAGCAGGAGAGCGGTTGGGGGTTAACTACCGGGGAGGGGCGGTCGAATGGGAGGCGGCGGGGTGACGGCAAGGCAGCGGAAGGGGAAAGGAGGGATGGGGTGTGGGGGGACGTCAGCGGGACTTTTTGCCGATTCATTTATTGGCTCCAAGTGTACTTAACGCGCAGCGCGTTTTTGGAACCGGGCTGCTGTTGTTTCGCACAAAAAGGCACGTGGGTGCGTACTACAGCCGAATTCGCTAATAACAGAATAACGTAAACAGGAGGGTATTTTTCTGCATAAAATGGATCTCTAATGCTCCTCCAAGCTATGAAATTTCGGTAAGTTGTCGTGTTTCATCTAGAACAAAGCTGATGAATTGGTTTTGATCTAACAATGGCCTGAATAACTCAACTTTTGCTGAATGCACAAAGCATCATATATGGCTTTTAAATACGTTCGTTAAATACGAGAAAGCTAGCTGCTAAAATATATTATAATTTTTCAAACAGATTATTTCACATTTAAATGCTTTGGAGTTTTTCAAGAACAAGATAGTTATATATAATATTATACTCACTACTTATAATATTCACTTTATTAATGTGCACTACTACATAATAATAACAATATAATAATAATAATAATAAGAAGAAGAAGAAGAAGAAGAAGATTAATACCATTAACAGTAATAATAATAATAATAATAATAATAATAATAATAATAATAATAATAATAATAATAATAATTAAAGAAATTCAAATAAAAGTTAATATTGAAATTAATATAATGAACATCATAAGCTATAAAATACAATGAAATAATAGTTAAAGAGAGTACAATTTACATTTTATTTTACAGGTCGTGAGAGCACATGTGTAAATATTGTGTTTTTTATCGACATAAATATTAGACATAAAAATAAAATCAACTATTTTAATGGAAGAAAGAAACTACTAAGACATGTTTTGTGATACCACGTTTATATTGTAAGGGCGGAGAACTTATGAAAGTAATAAAAACCGTTTTGCTTTGCAAGTGAAATATTACATTTCAATTTATCAGCTCAATTGCCTTTAATAGCGTAAAATCTTCGTATTATGTTGAGAATTAATTCGCTCTGAGAAAGAATAGAGTATAAAGAATAAGAGAAAGGGTGTAAATTCATTTTCAGAAACAAGTACTGTGTTTTATACCTTATGAAACACTGAAACATATTACTTTGTGTTGCATCACTTATTAGATTGGAAATAAACTGCTTTCGTCTATACAAAATGAAAGTAAGAGAAATGAAGTCTATTCTACTTTTTCCTCATATTATGTAATTACATGTTAAGGAAAACATATCGTAATGTTGCAGATATATGTGGCGATTTTTCGTCAGAAACACTCATATTGTGGATTAATCATGATCGAAAATATGTAGTATATGACTTTCTGTAACATGCTGTGTAGACGGAATTCATTTATGGCAAAACATCTGTTCGAAAGTGGTCAAAGCTAGCACCTAAACCGTTCAGACAATTTTCTCCGAAATGTAAAGCACATTCCACAATCAACGAATTTGATACCGATATTTTCATTTTGGGGGATACGTTACATAGTCTCAATTACATCTCAATTTGCTCAAAAATGACTACAAATCTGTAGATCGATTGTAGGCACAGGTTTCATTTTCATTGATTTCTGTTTTTCCGAATATTGCAAAAGTTACAAATGACGCTCGAACGTATATGCTGTTGTAGTTTCACCAGTATTCACTTTATCAATAAAATATTCTTCTTCGTTGAAACAGGTATGCTATTTATACGTTCTAAACTAATTTACTTCGTTCTAAAAACATTAAGTTTACTAGAGCTCCTGCTCTCGCTAAGTTCATGGGTCCTGGATAACGTTCTGGGAGCTCCAAACGAGCGCAACATTCCAGAGATTAAAAGTCTAGAACCTAAAACGTCAGTGAGGCTGACGAAGCAATAAAATCATCAGGGCGGATTACTCCAAGTTGACAGTGGAGTTGACAGCGGGGTTCGGTCGGAATCGCGTGGAATTGCGGCGTCTGTTGGTGGGAGTCACGCATTATGTGGAGTTACGCGAGGAATACGCCGAGAGTGATGTGTCTGCCACTTGAAACCTCGTTTCCCGGTAGCCGAAGGGATAAGCTGGATGCACGTCCTACTGTAGTAGCACGAGGCGATTCGAAAACCAACTCCGGTAAAGTCATCGGTTGAGTAGTTCTCTGGGAATGAGTCCGCACTTGCCACCGCGCTCTCGCCGCCGCGCCCTCACCCGCCACATTAGAGCTCGGCGGGCATTCAGTGCAGCCGCAGCCAGACCGAGAGCCCTCGCGTCAACCCTCCCAGTCATGCGGCGCCACTTGTCCGGTTAAACCCGCCCCTTCCTGCCTTGCTTCCTACCTTGCCTCCATGTTTTATCCTTTCCCTCAGTTACCCCGTCAATGAAACATTATTAATTATAAAAATAAAAATAATAATAATAATAATAATAATTATTATTATTATTATTATTATTATTATTATCATTATTATTATTATTATTACAATTATGAATATTATCATTGTTATTTTCCCTTTTTCATCCACTCTACTAACACGTTCCTTAACGCTTACGCCACGCTATTCCCATGTTCCCCCAGTTTTTTTCAGTCTTTCCTCTCTTTGTCCCGCCATTTCCCTGCCTTGTCTCACCCTTCACCTTTTCCCACCTCACCCTTTTTTCACCTAGTCCCAACCCGTCGCCTTCTTGTTCCGCCACTTTCCCCTCTTATCCTATCCTTCCCCACCTCATGGTTCCCATTGTCCCTCCCTTGCGTCGCCCTTCTCCCTTCATGGCGCACCGTTTCTCCACCATTTCACTCGTTCTTCGCCTTCCCACAGATTTCCTCATGTGGCGTCGTCGGGTGCGAGTAACACACAGACACGGAGTTGTTTATACAGTTTTATTTACAAGTTTTATTACACTATATACACACTCCTCGGAAACGCGCTGCACTCCCAGCACTGCACATCTCTGAGGCATCCCCGCCCCAGCCTGACGCAGACCTCAGCGGCTTGGCGCCGCTCCTGGCCTTTTGTTCCGTGGCAACCGCCACACCTCGCTGCCGAAGCTCGCGATAACCCCTGGCGGGTGAAATGTGCCTTCCGCACCGCGATTCGGTTCAAACTCGAATCACCACGGCTGGTTACCCTCCACCCGCCTCGCGAGGGGTCACGTGACAGCCCTCACATGCCGGCGGCGTCCTCTCATCCCGAAACGTGGGCCTGTTTGCAATTTTGGAGTCCAGCTGCACCGCGGCTGGACTCACCCATCATTTCCCTCTGCGCCAGTTGACACCCACGTTCCGAGACACGCCCACCCAGGCCCTTGAGAGGGGCCACCCTCTGGTGGCCTTCCGATTGCCTCCAAAGAACTGCCCCCGCCCCCTCGCTGGCCCTCCGACATGTGTTGTCCATCTGGCCTCTTGGCACGACGTTACACTCACCAGCCCATCCCATTTTGCCCCTCTCCGTTTTGCCCCGCTCGTTTCCCTCGGACCTTGTTCTTGACCACATCGTCTCACCTTGCCCTACTATCGACGCGCTGCTTCGATCTTCTTTAAAATTTCTGTTAATTTTTCTTTACTACATTCGTTGTACTGGCGTCGAACGTGAAGTAATCCTCGGTTAAGCTAATCAGTTATCGTTAATCGTAGTGAGTTGCCTTCTATTCCTTCGGCCAGGGATAAAAAACACAGTCTTACTGCAAACAGAAACTCCGTGTGATTTCCACAAAACCTCCCGAGTGTCAATTGCTATCTTCGGATGCATTCACTCATTGCAAGGATAACATTACAAGGAAACTTTTCCATCCTTTTTTAATATTTAAAAATACAACTAATGAAATAAAATAAAGTATTATACGAAATAATATTTTAGAGCTGGCATAATTATCATAAAATCTGCACATCCATTATATTGTCTAAAATTCTTCATCTCACATGCTCACTGCTAGGCAGCACACTTCTACCGCTTCTGCCCTGACGCCATGTGTTTTGCAACTGGATGTCAGTTCCCATCACTAAAGCTATTCATCCGCCACCATTGGAAATTTCATCCCTTTACTCCCATACGCTCCCAATGCAGCATTGTGACCTCCCTCGACCGCAATCGTCGATGCATTAGCCGTCACCTCCCGTCCATTGGTACGTCACGCGCTGATAGCTGCTGCCTTCCATTTATTGCTGCCAGAGGTCAAAGCAGATTTTTACCCCCTTTCTTCGAAACCTCCCCTTTTGCCTGCTTTATCTACCTGCATACTCTATTTCTATAACACCTTTCATCCCCATTTCCGCAATATTCGGGCAGTCTCCTGCCTCTCCACACATTTTACTACTACTTTTGCATGTCGTTTTCAACGTCAAAACTAATTTGATGCCATCGAAAGCCACACTGTTTCCTTTCCAATTCTGTTGTGTTTCAGACGAAGACCATTGACATAATCGAAATTACCTCCCATTTTACTACCATGAATGAATTTTGAGTGTTCATTCTTCACTATAATCATCCTGGATCTCCACAGTTCTCGCCATGGTCAGCACCCCTGTCAATTACGAAACCAACGTAGTTGTTCGTACTTGTCTTTCTACAAAACCACCTCTGAAAGCATTCCGTACCCTTCCCAGGCAATGACATGCTCGTGCCGCCTACGCCTTGTGAGACATTTACCACTTTACTAACTCTCCAGCTACAACACACAATCAAAATACTCCTACTTCGTCCCCTTTTCGTTTCTCTCACTGTCATCCATCGTCTTGACTCTAGCTAATGCAACCGTACTTCATTTCCCCACTAATGAAATTATTTTGCTCTTCCTCCTCCTCCTATCACCATCATCATCATCATCATCATCATTATTATAATTATTATCATTGTCATTATTATCATTATCATTATTATCATTATCATTATTATCAGCAGCATTGTTATCATTATCAATATCATTTTTATCATTATCTTTATCATCATTATCATTATTATTGTTTCCTTTTCCAATGAGTCCACACTGATGACTGGTTCCGAAAGTTATCCTAATCAACATTAGTTAACATCCTCGTCCGAACTCGTGGAATGTGATATTTTCTCTCTCGTTCAAATTAAGCCTAAGAATTAACAGACTATACTTGCGTTTTCCAAGTGTTCTGATTTCTGAATGGTTCACAAATAGTCAAGAATTGCTTCCACAAATGCTTTTCACTTAGTTCCTGTAATCTTTAGGAACTGCTGCATCAATGATAACTTTTATAAAAACCAACAACATTTCGTCAACTTACTTCTCCTTTTGGTTTGTAATAATTGCACTATTCCACAGAGTATGCACTCAATAATTGATGTTTACCTTCCTATATTTGCTGTGATTTCTTCACTGCAGTTCGACGATGATACCAATCACGCTGTTTATTTAATTTTTAGGCCACGAAACCTCTTTTCGTTTTGAACGGTAACAGTGTTAATGCATTTACACCGCAACTCATCACTGTCTCTGCCATAACATATTTAATAGTGCATATTTTCTTGCGTGCTTGTCCCAATGTAATCACTCACAGCCACTGCTATCATCTCCTGTACATCTTCCGCTTATCTTGACACTCCTTGATCGCACCTCTCTCAATGCATATCCGTCACTCTAGTGTTGTTCCTACATCCGCAAATACCGAAACCAACATTACTCTTGGCCTCAATGAACACTGAAAACATATGCATCTTTCTTTCGATCATCTCACTCTGCCACAAAAGCCTTGCTTAGACGCCATCGGACTCATCCCTTGCCACCCACTTCTGCTGATACCTTGTTTCTATATTGTTTTCGTCGACGCTATCGTAATTGTTAAAAATATCCAATGGGGTCGTCTATCATCAAAGCCATTACTTTTTTATCACTATCTCATTTCTAATAACAATAATCATTGTTTTCTACGCCGTAATATTACATTCTGACATCAAGTTATCACCTGTTACACGAGTTATTTTTAACCTTACTTGCGCTAACTATACCGTTTACACCAGTCACCATGTCCAGTTTTCTTTATCATTTATTAGATCACTTGTCGACGTAGTAGATCATCAGGTGTTGTTAAATCTGAGAAGTTTCCTGTAACATCTTTAACAGCATCAATATCACCACATTTCCTTCCGCAAATATATACTGCTCTGCCATTCTCATCTTTCTCTACGCCCTTGCCCTTACACTGTTCTCGTGCCTCTACCACGAACACATCTGCTTAACGTCACCACCTAATAAATCCATCTTCAACATTCTCAACACTCTGCGCTAGCGGTGCGGTAACCACCGCAGCCAGCACTCGATCTTCATTTGTAGCGGCTACATTATCCTCATTGGCCAAAACTACGACCGCCGCCACTAGCGGTCCAACATCACTCGTACACAGCCAGCGCTGTACTCTGCCGCTACTGCCGCCCCTCTCGCACTTACCCCCTGCCGCCACCCCTCCTCCCCCAACCCAAACCACCAAAGTTCCTCCCACTCCACTGCCTCCCCCCGCTTTCCAAACCCGCCACCCGCTCCCTGTCGTTCAACAAAACGTCCGCTCCCTTCTCTTCTGTTCGTTTTGTCTCCTCCACTGAAGGACAAACGTATCGCCCCGCCTCCGCCGGCAAACGCCAGCGCTGCCCAAACTGGACGCTAAAACCGCTGCACCGGCCAACCCTTGCCCCAGCCGCCGCCACCCGCTGCCGTCATTCGCAGTCCCGCCAACCGCTGCCGTCACTGCCGTCGCCGCCAATGCCCCTCCGCCATCACCGTTAGCCCAACCATCACCACCCCCTCCACCCACGCCGCCACGCCCCCTGCGCAGGTGGCAGCCGTTGCGCTGCGCTTAATACCTCGCGGAATATCGTGTGTCGGGCGGACCGCGGCCGCGAGGCGGGCGGTGCAGGTCGGGTTCAAGCGGCGCGGGGCGGGGCGCGGCGCGGGCGGGGCGGGGCGGGGCGGTGCGGGGCCGATGCAGGCGCGGGCGCGGGCCATCGAGTACTGTTAGAGTGGGATTGAGTTCTGAATGGATGTTTGACAGCGCGCAAAGGCCGAGCGCCCTCGCTCGCCCCCGCACCTACCCTCGCTGCCACCGCCGCCCGCCGGCAGCGCTGGATGTGTCGGGATGCAAGAGCGAAAAGTCAACCGAAGCGCAACCAACTGAACAGCGCTCGTTTAGCGCCGCCGAACGAGCCGAAGCGAGCTGTCGTTGTTCATATCGCCGACCTTAGGCTCCATTAACCGGGCCCTGTGAAAGCCGTTGCTTGGCGACTTCGTGGGAAAGGGAGAAAAAGATTGCGTGAGTAAAGTGTCGTCACAACTGCGTGAATATGCTCTCTGAGGAAGTTAGAAAGGTCATATTGTGTTTTTTGTTTCTTTCTTGGTGTAAAAATCAAAGAGAAATGTGCGGGTATCTGGTATTTCTGGATAAGTCGAGAGATTTTTTTCACGGTTGAGCACAAAAATAGGAAGATACTAAACTTTGTAAAAGAACTAATGAAAAATGCTCAAGCATTGAATCGATATATCACCAGCAATATTAACAATTCTTACACCCTCCCTTGATTGTAACCCAATACACGGAAGCGGATGAAATTCAAAACCACAAACCATATTTCCGCTTTTCATTCCATTGTTGAAAGGAAAACTTAATATGCCGCCTCACAGCACTGGAGGGTTAATTATAATATCTTCATTGGCGTGCTAATCACACATTGCCTTTATTATCTATTTTGACTTTATTACTGACAACATTAATTTCAACAGCAAAACTCCAGTAAACTAATTCAAATAACACTTATTCTAAATTCAGAGGCTCAGACCATCAGCCATGGCCCTGAATAATATTTTCGTTTGGTTTTTTTTGCTTTTATTTTACATTACTGAATGCTCCGTTTCTAAATAGAAGGCATGTACTGGAATATAATCAAGAAAAAAGTAAACATTTTTGGTTCTATTGCAATTACAAACTATAATAACATTATATTAGATTGTTAAAGGTGAAAGAAAAAGAAATTCGAAACCTAATTAATTGCGTTTCGAAAATATCGTATTCGATATCTAGATCTATTTTGTACGATTTGTTCTGTTTCGGGTTACGAAAAGTTAAATTTGCACTTGCCTTTTATATTTGACAAAAGTGCAGATCAACTCTTTGTAGTTAATTTAAATGTTTTAGGCCACGTCTGTCTGATGAGGGGCTTTTGAGACTTGCTACATTCAGCTCACTTCGCAGGTTGCTATTCGCTGAGGTATTCCGTACGCCGCCCACGCTCTTACGACCCGGGAGTGAAGAGGAATGAACGAATGAATAATGTGACCCGAACCGCAGTCTACGCGATGTACAAAACATCTTCCTAAACCATTTTCTGCATTTCTGAAGGGGTGAAAAATTAGTGTTCGGGATGCGATGGTCTTGGCTGACCGGGTGACGCCGCGTCGAAGCTGTGGCCCCGACGTTTCGACGTCACTCCGGCAGCCAAGGTCAACGCATGACTCTAGGCGCGGAAGCCTAGGACTTCACTGAGTGTTGATGAAATACATGCACCTTTAAGATGCCCTTCATGTCACGAACACAGTCAAAACATCCATGCCTTCGCAGGATGCAAACCCACAGCTTTAATGCGTAACGTGCACTTGAGCTCAACTCCCAAGCCCTTGTACAACAAGGCCGGCTGGAAAACACAGTTCTGTTACGAAAATATTCCAACTTAATCAAGTGATCCGCAGCAGCGAAAATGCATCTGAACAAAACCACACAAAATAGGTTTCTAAAAGTAGCACACACACTATTAAAACTATCATAAAACAGGAACAAAAAGACTATTTAAACAAAAACAGTGTTCACGAATACTGCAATAAGCCAAGGTAGTCAATATAGACTCTGTACAATAGTTCTTTACATACCAAGAATATAAAAAAAAATTGGTAGTCCATAACGCGACTTATGAATAGCGAATATTTAATGACTGTTGGCCGCAATATGAGAGTAGAAGGAATAACACAATCAAATATTTGTATTTCTCAGTCAAAATGGAAACTGTGTTTTTCGACTTTTTTCACGAGTTCCTGAGTATCTAACGAAACCATATATACCACTATCATGGCCGGAGGCTGCATAGTTTTCCGCCATTTTATGCTAATTTCGAAAGAAGTAATATAGATTCCGTACCACAAGGCACCAATATTCTGAGAATCAACGTCTCTCGTTCACCGAAATATCCATAATTGGAAATTTTTCAGTTTTGCCTGCTGCTAAAAATTTTATCCTGTAACTCAAATTTAAGATCCCGGGAGGTGGCCGAGTTTTCCCCCGCTGGACGGCGAGATCTTGAGCCGACCTACTTGTACATGTCTTGTGGGAATTTTCCATCCAGATATCTTCCACCAGCGGGCCCCTACCCAGCCGAGACAGCTCTAAGCTCCCGACTGGTCCCCATTTGGGGTAGTGTAGTGCGTGTAAGTGTAAGTATGTGTATGTAAGTGGTGAGAGCAGGAGGAGGAAGAGTAAGGAAAGATCACGTGTGAACCGTGGCTCATTTATTTGGTACTACTCCGGCATTAGCGCAGAATTCATCAGAGAAACCAGGGCAGAAAGAGCAGCAGGTCGCTCGAAATCTCCCAGCTAAATCACAAAAATTCTGCTACTTTTGGGACCCGAACTGTTGCACCTCGCGGCTAGAGACATTTCAGTGAATTCTTAAAAATACATTACGAAGAAGAAGGAGATGAAGAAGAACAAGAAGGAGATGAAGAAGAACAAGAAGGAGATGAAGAAGAACAAGAAGGAGATGAAGAAAAACAAGAAGGAGATGAACAAGAAGAAGAAGAAGAAGAAAAGGGAAGACAAAGAGGATTCTTAATCACGCATTAAGAAGAAGAAGGAGGAGGAGGAGAAGAAGAAGAAGAAGGAGACGAGGGGGAAACTAACGGTGGTCTGTACGCACGCGTTCCGCAGCGCGCACCTCGGACCAGGTGAGTGGATTTGATGCAGACGCTCCACCCGCCACCTTTGCCAGGCAGCTGCCCGCGCGGGCGGTGCTAGTGTTTCAGCGGCGGCCGGCGCGAAGCCCCGTGCAGCCGTGAAAGCGCTTGTATATTCTATAGAGCGAGGCGCTCGTCAATGACCCGGCACCGCACGGTGCGAAAGGGCTTAAGAGATCGACGCGCTACTCTGCGTGTGAGCAGCCGCCCAGCCGTGCGGTCGCCCTCGCCCTCGCCCTCGCCCTCAACGCCCGAAGGTGTGTGTGTGTGTGTGTGTGTGTGTCGATGGAGGACGGCGCACGGAATCGCCTTACGCGGAGTGGACTAACAGAGTTACGGGAACCGATTAGGAAAAGAGGTGAAAACTGCGCCCGTCTATTTCAACTAGTCACAGTGATTTGTTTATTTAATTATGTAGAACACGTTAAAAATGTACTTGACGTACGTGAGGCAAGAAAAAAACATGATCCACAAGGCTATTGATTACCTGCCAATGGGTTGTTGTGACAAAAAACCGCGTTAGATATGAGTGTCTTTGAGCAAAAAAGTAATTTTTATTTCCTCTTATCATTTCTAATAATTTCGCTCAGAGAAATTTAGTACTTTCACGTAATTTGTAACTTGTTACTATAATGGAAGGTTTACTAAAAACATATTTCAACACCTATTTGTTTGAATCTGGATTCACCAAGTAACTATATCAGTATACGAAACTTTAATCCCACGTAATCAGTTAATTCTCAGAAGCTCTCTCACAGATGAATATCAAAATCATGTAACTGGACTAATTTGTTAGGTATTCAAATCACGATAATGTCGTGTGTAATTTATGGAGTGCTAAATAGGTTCACTAAGGGAATATATGCTGAACATCAACAAGAGAAATCGCGGGATAGCGTGCGTATTCGCACAGTTGTATCTTCTACAGCCAAGAGCTCTGTCCTTAGACATGATTCATGTTTTATTTATAAGCAAGCCTTATACAGTTGTAAAAAAAAATCATATGTGAAATTACAGGTTTAATAAAAGTAGAATTAAGTTAACAATAAAATAATAATAACAATAATTCTCACTACAAGGTGTAACAACATTGTCGTACTGAGGCATGCAGCTGAAAACCTAAAATTACACACGTTAATCGTGTAGCGTGGTCAGTAATGGCCTATACACCGGTAATAATAATAATAATAATAATAATAATAATAATAATAATAATAATAATAATAATAATAATAAATGTGTGTTATGTCTTGATTACAAGTGTTTATACATCGATATCAGCCGGATGTAAGGCGCAAAAACGCTAGACGAACTGATAGTTATCAGAAAACTTGGATTTCGTCCGCTACCCTATTTTTTTCAGAATACCATATCATTCAAAAGACTGGGAAGAGCAGGATATCGCATTATCTCATATTTCAAAGTCTATTATAAGCATCCACAATCACTAGATTTGCTTCTTACGAAGCAGGTTACGATGTGAGAAACATGTTATATTCGTATAAACTCGGTGGTTTCCACTGAAATATTGTGGAACTCCATTATTGGGAAGGGAGGAAAATAACGGGAGGAAAATAAATATATTCGACAAATACATAACATCGTGAGTTGTGAATTAGGGGATAATGAAGATGTTCAGGAAAAATGGATATCAGCATCTGAACTAGTTTCCAAAGCTCAGAACCTTGGAAGTTACATTTTCAGGAAGACCAACAATAAAAACGTCTGTCGCACGAAAACTTAAACTCAGGCCAATAATCCAATAAAATAACATGTATATTTAATATTAATTACATGAAGCAAGAAATAATATATATTTGAAATACCCTCATCCTGAATGACATAAGAAAACCTCGAGAAAAGATACTATTAAACAACAACAAAATTAATGATAAAAATATATTACGTTTAAAAGGCAGTAATATTTTAGATGTCATTTGCGAGAAAATAAAAATTACCTCTACCGTTGACAAGTAAATTATGATATATTTCCTAGGATATCGGGAAAAAAACCTGATCGAAATGTCTCAGTATTCAGGCAATTATATTTGTTTGATTTT
>BOPP01000161.1:1717892-1745578 GCA_017312745.1 Gryllus bimaculatus | reverse complement strand
GGGCGCGGGGGCGGGATCGACCGCGCGCTTTCCTCTTTACACGCGGAGCTCCATTGGCGCCCGCCTCCCGCCGCCTCATATTCACGCTCAATGTACTCTGATCGGCCGCGGGCTTAGACAGTAATGGCAATAGGAACCGAGGACCGCCCATTTCTATCATATCCAGCATTAGATCCCTCCCCTCCCCCTTTTAAATTTTACAAATATCCTCCTCACCGAACTAGAATCAAAAAGACATGATCATTCCACATCTTTCTCATCAATTCGCTGACTTATGTTGTTTATAGAGATCTTAGTAGGATTCTTCAATTTGTTTAGATTTGTTATTAAAAAGTGTAAATTAGATTAAGATTACTCTACATATGTACAGTTGTGTCTAATTTGATTAATATTCATTTGTTCAATACTCCGATATCTCAGAATAATTAACTGACTAGATATGTAGTGAAGGTTTACTTACTAATGCAGTAAAATTACATTACAACGTAATTTGGTTGAGGAATTCTCCAGACACTTCTAAAAGCAATCTAGGTAAGATAATTTGATCAGAAATTCTTGGTATGGATTTCAATTTCAATTCTTGTTCTGTGAGGGTCTTTTTTCCGAGTCTGATGTTGGAGAGGTGTGAAATTTCAGGAACAGAGTGATAGAACTGGCTGCAAGAATTGCGTAATACCGAGCTACGTGAACCCAGTCAAAGTAATACATTCTTAACGTGATATAGAGAGAGGTGACTTCTGATAAACAGCCGATGGCGGCGTTCACTTATTCCTCGTAACCGTGGTCCGGTGGTACTACAGGAGATGAGATGGTGGTGATATAAGCCCGATTTAATAATAGTGGCACTTAGAAGAAGGGGACATTGTCATCCACTCGGAAGCTCCAATACCAAAAATTGAAGTTAAGCTCCAGACTGGTTGACAGTGTACCCCTTTCCGAGCAACTAGTGACCTTGACGAGCCACAATTTTTAAATCGAAACACAGTTATAGGGATTGATGGTTGTTGTGCCCAAGCCCGTCGTTGACAACTGAAGCAGGGGTTACAACGTTGGTTGTAATGAGGATGGGATCAGAATGGGTCATCCGTGGATCAAAACGAAACACCTATTGGAATAGTTTTAGATTTTTCAAAAACGTCAGACGTCATTGGTAATAACATTTTACTTTCAAAATTACCGTCGTATGGAATTTATGGCATTGCTCTAGAATGGTTATGTTCGTACCCTAACAATGATCCAAGAGAGTAGAAATCCCTTACTAGAATAATGGAACATTATGTGCACAAATTGCTGATTTTTTTGCCAATTGCAAGAGTCCTGCAGGGATCGATTTTAGGCCCTATTTTCTTCCTAATGTACGTAAAAGATGTGTCCCCAACAATTAGAAACGGAAGAACAGTTCTCTTTACGGATAATACGAATATTCTTTACAATAAAGAAACCGTTAATAGTACAATATCATATTTCATATTGGTTCCGTAATAACAAATTAATGGTAAATGAAAATATAACAGTTTCAATGCAGTTTTTCATTTCAAATAAACAGTTCTGTACTCCACTAAAATGAACGGTGTGCCATTGACTGATGACAAAATTGTTAGGTCTTTCAATTCAGTCAAACCTTAAATGGAGCATTTAATTAAATGAATTGAACACTAAATTAAGGTATTTATGCTATGTTTTCATAATTATTTCAAATTCAGTCATCCTCCATGTCGGGTATATTTCGCGAATGTTCATTCCCACTTGAGATATGGCTAACTATTCTGGAGAAATAAATTTTATAGCTCCCAGAATTTTAGATTACAAAAAAGAATTGTACGAATAATAAGCAAATAAGGAAATATATTTTCAGCAAACGCTGATCGCTGAAACTACAACACTCGATTAGTAATCATATTCATCAGGTGACAGTATCAACAGCTATCTACAAAAAATTCACATACAATACATGTACATTATTTTACAACACCTTGCCAAATGACATTAAAAGGAATTCAATACAAATGTTTTAAATCCCAAGTAAAATATTTTTTTCTGCACAACTGTTTCTGTACAATACCGACTATACCGAGCATCCAAAAGGAAAGTAATATTAATTTTAATAACCACATTTAGTGTATTATTTACCATTTAGATTGTATAATTCTAAAGAACCTGTAACAAGAATTGTACTTCAGCTTATGGGTCAATGGTAATACATTCGATCTGGTTTTCGTCCAATTTCCCTGATCCTTGTGCTGAGATGGCCCCTTGTTTTGCTCCTGGACATAAATGTAACTTCAAATTAACTTCTCTCCATAGCACGCCACTCCGTTTTTAACAGTTTTGAGAGAAATATTTTTTTTAAACTCCGTCACATGTGAATGTATCAACATAAATTCACTTTATCGGTAATACTTCAACTCTATTAGCGTATATATTTTACATAACAAGCGAAATAAGAGTTTTGGCCCATTAAGTGCAAGCACAAAACGAGGATACTGATATAAGTTGAGATCTCAGTAGAATGACGAAATTACCGCTGCTTTGCTTTGATAGTGGAGCAACTAAAAAAATTAGTTTTTCCTTTTTCAATAAGAAGAAGTACTTTTTTAGCGGAGATTTATTCCGAAAACCGGCATACTCCTGTTGTTAGTAGTTTGCCGCTAAATGGCACATGTGCCGTTACCAAGGGACCAAGCTTTTACTTTTGTTACAATTTTAAAAAATCGCTCCTGTAAAACTTGTAGTTTTTTAATTGTGCCAGTATCAAAGCACATCAGCAAACTTCGACGGGTAGCATACAAAAGCTACTAGAGTGCATGTACAAACTACGCACTATGCACGTGCCAGCATCTGGAGAAGGAGCATCTGTGTTCGGACGAGAGAGGCGAGGGGCATGGAGAAGGATTTGGTAGAGAGGTGGGGAAGATGTCTCAGCCAGAGATGTGCTGTCATGGCACTGGCGTGTCGGGCAAGAAGCTGGCGAGATGGCGGAAATAGACCGGAAGTAGAAGTAGACTCCAGTAATTTGCAACGCAGGATGAGTGGCCGGGTGACAGGACTGGGCAGCTGAAACGGTAGCTAAAATTGAGGAAGAGCAAGAACGGAGCTACAGCGGAAATAATTTATAAAGGACGGGACAGAGGGATGGCATACCAAGAAAAATCAGGATGTGAGGATAAAGGAATAATGTCATTAACATTGAAAAAATATTGAGATTTGTGAATGATTGTACAATGCCAATGCTGTTGAAATGTAAGGTTCCACAGATTTGTAGTTTGAGGCCGAGGAAGACATTATTGGGACAGTAGGAAAATGTACAGTGGAAATAATTAAGGTAAGTTCAAGTGGTGGGAATATAAATATATATCTAAAACAGCACGTGTTTTCTCGTGATATGCTACGTGTTAGAGGATTTTTCTAAATTAAGCAACTGGATTTATTCACTTTTTCGTTACCAGGGCGCTGTAATAATAGTTTGCTTTTATTTTCTGTTTGTTTTTCTCAGGTAGCATTACATAACTTTCGCTCTACTCCGTAGCGAGAAAGTAAAAATTGCAATCATCAGAAACGGATCATGACCTATAAAGAACTAATGGTGGATAGCGGTAGTGACAAAACGTGAATGTATGATAAAATTCTCTGTTGAAAGATTCGGCACAAACACGTCGAATTAAATTGAGCAGATATTAAAATGTTTAATGCGGTAGTGGAATATAGGATGTAAAAGAAGTCATAGGTATGAAGTAAAATATGAATGAATTGCGGGTGTAATTCATATCAAAGAGTGCGTTTGTTTCCGTAAGATACAAGGATAGTAAAATGTGCACAAACTAGTGGTGTTAAAATAGAATATATTTCTTCGCATTCTTTTTAACTTTTGGAACTTTCGAAAATTTAGGAAGTTCAACGACAATAAGCATTCTATCAATAGAATATGCTCTATCAGCCGAAAAAAGATAACATTTGGAGTCTTTTTGAGAATTTTTTATAAATTGCCTTAACTTCAAGCAAAATCTACGCGAAAATTACTAGTTTAAAAAAAATAATTACATGACGCGTCTTTAAGAATGATATTTGTAGAACATATTTTAATCCATAATATCTATATTAAATTGTAATTTTGCAGTGTTCATTATCTGAAATTTTCTAAATTAGTTTGCCAAAAATTGAAGTAACACCAGATATTTTACCGTCCTTTGATATATACGAGGAGAAAATTTAAAGGAAAAGTCGTTTTTGAGAAAATAATTGCTTAGGATTTCACACAAAATTACACAAAAACTACTCATATTTCTGAAAAATTGTAAATAAACGTAATTCAGTCTTTGAACAAATGATTTCGTTCAGAAGAAATCTCTGTCTTGAAAATTACAGTTGCAAAAGACGCTGAAAATTTTGCTTTTTCCGAATAACAAGAATTTCAATTAAAATGAGACGCCGCAAATTTTTATGACTTCTGTACGCTTCCCAAGGACAAAATTTAATAAAAAATGTGAGGCCATTTTTGTGAAAATTTAGAAAGTTTTGTTGAAGATTCGTGTAAAGTACACCCTTAAATCAAAATATACGTTTCAAACTCGCAGAGTCATGCGTTCCATCAGATCAATCAGAGAATATCATTTGTGGAGAAAGTCGTGTAAACGGTTGAGGCAGTCGCGTTTACCACAGACAAAGATAGGCAGACAAACAGGCAGACAGACAGACGGACGGACGCACGGACGGACGGACGCACGGACGGACGGACGCACGGACGGACGGACGCACGGACGGACGGACGCACGGACGGACGGACACACGGACGGACGGACGCACGGACGGACGGACGCACGGACGGACGCACGGACGGACGGACGCACGGACGCACGGACGGACGGACGCACGGACGCACGGACGCACGGACGGACGCACGGACGGACGGACGCACGGACGGACGCACGGACGGACGCACGGACGGACGCACGGACGAACGCACGGACGGACGCACGGACGAACGCACGGACGAACGCACGGACGGACGGACGGACGGACGGACGGACGGACGGACGGATGGACGCACGGACGGACGGATTTTAGATAGGAGGACGTTTTTCCGTCTAACGAATTTTTGCTATTAACAAAACAAAGGCTGTAGCTAAACGACCTGGAAGAGGAAGTAATTTACTAGGAACAAGATTTATCCCCTTTTTCGTTAATAGGGCTCGGCAATAAGAGATTTTCTGCCAAAAAATCGCCGTTTCCCGGCGTATGATCACAATACTTTCTTTTGTCACGAATTGTAAAGAGACGAAAATGTAAGTGATGCTGACCAGTAAATAATTAAAAATTACAGTTCTCTCACTAGAAGAGGACGGTAAAGACATACCAATGAAAACTAGTGTCATAAGGAAAACTAAACGCTCTATTGCAGTGAACACGTGACTACGCAGAAACGCTGGCGGAGAACACCAAGGCGATGAGGCCGATAACACGAACTGGAAGTGAAGTAGCACTTGGGTGGCGAGAAGAGAGAGGCGAAGGTGGCGGGAGCGGCGAGAACTGATAGAGTCCGCAAGCGGTGGAGGCGAGGGCGGCGGCGGCATCGACGATGGCGGGGGGCGAACCACAAGGCTTTGCCGCTCAGAAACAAACTGATGTTTGCGTTGCCGGCTCCTATTAGCGAGATCCGGCAGCCGGTTTCGCGGCCCATCAGTCGCCTATTCAGCGGCGGCCGCTCGCCTCCACGCCCGCCCCCCATCTTCCACTCCCCCACCCTCCCCACCCACGCCACCACACCCCTCCGCTCCACGCTCCTTTCCGGGAAAGCGGATAGTGTGTGGTGCGGCGCGTTGGAGTCGGCAGGGCCAGGCGCTGGGGAAGGACGGACGCTGCACCTCGGGCTGCGGCGTTCCGGCACCCCCTGCCCCCCCCCCGTCGACGCCTCTACCCGCCACCAACGGCGTCTCAGATGCCAGAAGGGTTCCATAGCGCACGCGGAGTTTCATGCCACTGCTGGCTCTCGCTGAGCGCTGGTGCGCTGACGGAACTCGATAAATCTCCTCTCCGAAGGGTCCCTTGAGGTCCTGGAATTTCGTCAGGCGAGATACTTCCTGCTCATTGAGAAAAGGCGCAGCCTTTTCACATTTCCTCCACTTGCACTAATTTTAATGTCGTCTCTCTCACAGCCGAGTATAGTTTCTTCTGCAAGGCTCCTTTCGATTCCTTCTAAAACTTCTAGTGTGAGGAGCCCGCTGTTTGACTTGTTATTTCGTTTTGTTATTCGTACTGTATTTTATAATGGACATTTTTTAGAGTATTTTCAAGAATAAATGAATATGTCGTGATAATACATCTGATATACACATTCGTTTCCGTATGACATTACCTTCCAAAATAATAAAAAAAACAATAAAATACAAAAAATCTCAAATATTCGAGTGATAGCATAGAAATAATTACTCCCAAACGAGCAGTATTATTACGAACACACATTATTGTAGGAGATTGCAAAGGAAATGACAATTAATAACACTTTTTCCCTCAAAATTAGAAACCAATGTCCATTTATAAACATTAGATCGTGTTTCTCAAGTGTGAAAGTTTTGCCGAATCCTAAAATGTTGTTTAACTGTTAATAGATTGTCAAATATTACTTAGAGAAGCAGCATTATTTTAATAAATAGTGTCATATATCCACACATTCACCGTTGCGTGTATTTTCAATGCAGTTTGGATAATAACAACCACTGCTTGAAAAAGTAATTATAATTTTGTAACGTTTGTGTATAACGGGAAAATTCTGAAGGTTTTTTTGTGTATGATACTGTGTGAATGCACTCCCCTTCTCCCCGGAACTCGTAATTACATTAAATATTAAATGATTTTTCAAACTTATCTGTTAAAAAAAGAACATTTTGAATGAAATTAAATTGTCATTCCTAATTTTCATCTACTTTTGAAACGTCAAGTAACCGTAGTATACAAAGATATTTCGATGTTTCTTTCCAAACGCGTATCTCTTTATGCTCGTCACAATAAAATGACACGTCGAAAAAATTATCGGTTTTATTGGGCGGCAATAATCAGGAACTCGATTAAGGTTCTGCGTCATTTATTAATCCTTTTGTCTGCATAAGGCGTATCGAATGTTATTCTCTGGCAACGAAACGCGTCGAATTGTATTCGACGTATGTAATGACACACTTTAGAATTCAATGTAAATGCAACAAAAATTTTTCTTTACAGTATACAAAACTTACAATAATAATAATCATAAACGAACATTGAAAATTATTCCTTGAATAGTTTTTGAGCAAATAGTGTATTTATCTCATAAAACGAAAGATTTCTTGCAAATATTCAAGAGTCGTTTCTGGAACGTTTTCGTCGCCAAAACTTATATTTTATTATTTTACTGTCATTTCCTACATATAGTTTATAATTCTTTACACAATAACAAGATTTATTAATATTTTAAGAAATGATTTAAGAGTCTAGTATTCTGAAAACCCTTACAACATTTTCTTTTCTTCATTTCGCAGTTTACGTCTTGATGCTTGGCAGCAATATTAATTAAATTTTAAAGGCCTTTCTGCAACCTAATTGGCGCAAAACATCGGGAGAATGTGCTAAAAATTGTGAAGCATAATATGGAAATAAAAACAAAAAATCGATTTGGGTATATTTTCCGAACATCCCTCTCCCTAAATAATCGAAATTTATTTATTGTTTTCGGGCGTGATTCCTTTTTTTAAAAAAACATATTTTAGGGTGAATAAATGTCATTTCAATATTGGCCTATGTTAGGTGCACCTTAATTAATAATTTTCTTAAGTGTAAAATAAAAAATCCATGCGTAGTGACAGTTTTCGTACTGTAGAGTCCACAAAACTTTACATCATGCGAGACCTATTTTTACCTGTTGTTATATTAGCACCATAGTGCATGGTATTAAACAATTTTAAAAAAGGAATGAGATAATCTAATTTGTAAATATTTCGAGTGTTATTTTCAACACTATTTCATCTAAAGAGAACACGCCAATTTTGTGAAAGCTATCGTCGGATAATAATTTACTGAGAACTATCACTCATCTCGTTTGCTGCCTCTCAATGGTTTTGACCACCACAAAATCTTCAGAGCATCTGTAACGATGCATAATTCGCGATCAGTATAGAGCCACAATTAGTAAATGTACACGGCCGTAATAGCTCTTGAACGGAATTAGAATACATAGGTTCATTAATGACAATTGGTTTTTTTCTTCTTCATTTAGTAATTCCTATTCACGCATAACCCGATAACCCGAACAACCCTTCCGCACTAGAGTAACTTCATTATAATTCTCGGTTCATATGATATTCCATGATCTGTAGATTGATTTACAGTCAGTGTAATGATGGGTGTGTTTCCAGTTGTGCCTCATTAGGTCACTAAATATCACTATTTCAATTTAGTTACTGAAATTACTCGGGTAGTGAAACACACTTCGTTCTCATGGATAGCTTTGCTTACAAATTCATTCCTCGTTAATTATAATAATTCGCGCGTTCCCTTACCTATTTAATACCATACGAAAATTGCCTCATCTTCCTAGCGCTGTTAGTCTGGAAAGAATTGCACACAGTGAGTGAACGCCTTGCTCGAACACAATAGTGTATTTTTTGTAGATGCAGATATTCAGAGATGATGGAGTGAATTTTTAATAATTTGTTTATTTATAAACTAGCCGAATGTAGCGTCGCCGTGGCTTTTAACTTTGTAAAAATATTTTCATACGTTGAAAATACCTACTATGCATATTATAAATAAAAAGAAAATTTAGACTCACAGTTGTGTGATTATTCGTTCTTAAGCGTAGTAGTTCAAAATTACGTTTAAGTCCCAAAGTTGCTGCTGCACAACTGTTAGTATACAATTAGAGACTATATCGAGCATCCAAAAGAAAGGTATACTAATTGTAATGCCATTTAGTGTATTATTTACTGTTTGTATTGTATAGTTCTATAGAAACTGTAACAAGTATTGTACTTCAGCTTTTGGATCAATGACCCCCATCTCGATCAGGTTTTCGTCCGATTTCCCTGATTCGTGAGCAAATGCTGAGATGGCCCCTTGTTTTGCTTCTGGACTTAATTGCAACTTCAAATTATCTTCTCTCATAGCACGTCACAGTTTCTAATTGTTTTATGTCGTAAATAAAAAAATACAGCAATCTCTCAAGCAATCTTTGAAATTCATCGCATTGCTTCCGTGGGGTGCCTCAATGACATAACATTTAGTTGTCATCGCAACTACATTGCGAAACCTTGTGGGTACTCTCTTGGTGTAGCGATATCGGTTTCGAAAGAAAAGTTCAAAGGTTGACAAGCGAGGAAGAGCCCAACACCGTTTTGTAAATCGTGTAATTTTTTTCCCGTTTCGGAAATGTGCTGTTTCTATGTAATGTCATAAACAACTGCTCTACACTTTTATTTTTAGTCCTTACTTTTTAGACAGAATAGTTTATGTATTAACATGTTTAAACTTAAAATTGTGAAACATTCTGTTTATTAAGTCAGAATTGTTTTAATAGTTACATTACTGCAACGTTTTGGGTACGATTTTTGCCTATCTTCGGTCTAAAACAATTTTTTCTAATAAAATAATACATAATATAAAAAATATAAAACAATTATTGTTTTATCCTACAGATAGGTAAAAACCAGTACCAGAAATAGATTTTAATGTGATGGTATAACTTGTGTACATATTTAGTATATGTATGATTTTGCTGATGCCAAGAAGCGGTTAATTGTCTTGTGACTTTGATTCAATGTTTCTACTACTCCCTTCATTTGTTTATATATTACCATTATATCAGATGTCTTGAAAAAGTTTTCAAAATAAACTTTGTCATGAATTAAGGACACAGGACAAATTGTTTTGTAGATACTTGGCTTGAAAAAAACGACTGTAACTCTGAGGAATACAGTGTAACTCAAGCGAAAAGTAGAACTTACTCACTGTCTCTTGGAAAATCACTACCGAAACGCACGAAATGGTTTTCAGGCAAATTTCTCTCCAAGAGGAATATTGCTAACTTACTCTCGAACACACTAGTGACGGCGGGGTTGTCTAGAATCAGGGGCTCGGGAGTATGAGACAAGTAAGTTGCAGAGTGAGTACAATTTGTAAGGGTTAAAAAACTACCATTTTAAGTATTTTAAGTTTGAGTAGGAGTGATTCATTCAGTTCCTTATGTATTTCTGATAAAATAACATAATGACTTTCTAAAGAGTCTAAAGTCTAACTGAATTAATGGTGCCAAAAAAGCATCCCGGGATAATAGGTCCAATTATTGAGAAGGTGGTAGGGACAATTATGAAAGTTAGAGCTTCTGCACACTAATTACTTAGAGGTGATAAATTATTTCCACAATTCATAATATTAGAAGCATGAATTTTCTGCCTAATTCAAACATCAGATTGTTGAAATGTTTTCAGTACTCCCTGAATTTCGAGTAAAAGAGTTCTCAAGCTTATAACTGCCACTTTGATTGTTCCAGAACAAGGAACTCGGCAGGCAGACCGTGGGATGGGGGAAGTGGAGGAGCGAGCGGGGGCGTCAAGCAATGGTCCGGTGCCTGACGTCTGGGACTGATGGCAGGCAGGGGCGGCGTGAACGCTGCGGGGGGGGGGTTGGGTCATTGTTGAAGGTGAGGAGCGGGAGAGTCGGAAGGGGTCGATGCGGCGGGGCGAGGGAGTGGCTAGGACGAGTGAACGGCGCAGTATGGCGCCGGGGCGGGGCGTGGGGCTTGGCGCGGAGCCGCGGCAGCCTAACGGAGCGGGCAGGGTGGCTGCCGCCGGGTGGGCTGTGGGAGGCGGGGCAGTGAGTGCGAAGCCGGCGGCTGGAGTGGGCTAATGCCGTTCGTCCCTGGACGAGTGCAAGCGCCCAAACCGAAACTGGCGCCGCGTGGCTGCACGCGCGGACCGAGCGCCGGCCGCCACGCCCACGAAGCGTGCCTCACCACCCCGCTTCCCACGCGCATCATCTCCCGCTCACCGTAGCCCACTCCCCGCCCTCAGCCCTTCGTTCCCCGCTCCCCGCTCTGTTCTACATAGCGTATTCTCGTAATATATTCGTATTCTATTCCACTCATGGGTAAATTCTCTCCGCGGGCATTGTACTGGGATGGGAAGAGACTAGTACTCTAGATGATCCTAGCCGCTTCAATCGTCATTGCGATAATTCGAATTGTAATGTCGATAAGTATCAACCACAAAACCTTATGTCCTGAATTTAAACGAAATATACGATTTAAAACTTGAAATACTACATTACGAACACATCTGATAGAACAAATAAAAATTAAATATTGCATTACAACATAAGAAGTGAGAAAGGTTTTGTGCGAAATGAAGTGAGAGTAACGCGTGGTGGATCGTGTGAACGATTCATTGCGACTATAATCCAGTTCATCTTAATCACCTTTTTTTTAAGAAGCTTCCTGGCTTACTTCTGGCACCACCTGATGCGTTTTGGACCTCTTCGCCTGATGTCACGAATGGATCAATAGCTTATATATGACAATAAAACTCGAGGAAATCCAGAAAAAGCATACGAATAGTTATTTCCTTTACATGCGTCAGGATGTTCATAGATGTCCGTGGCAAAATAAGTTCTGTTGACATAACAGAAAATTTATTTAAATACTTATGGTCAGAATACGATTCATAGAGAATTTAATCAAATACGTATTCTGAACACCAACATAAATAGCAATAATAAGTAAAAATGGCAATTAAAAATATGTGATTAATATTCAACGTAACCTAATTAAAATCGGTTCAGAAAAATATTGTTAATGTCAAATCACCCCACACCCATAAGTGTGTTATCGTCATTCACCCCAAACCGATAAGAGCCGAATCCATTTTGTCAGGGGACATACAATTTCTTATTATATTTAATAATATTCAATAGAAAACCACAATCACTCAGTTTTAAACAAGGATATTTCCAAAAATTAATATATTTATTCGAGGCTTTTGGAACATCTCCGAACCAAAGCTTTTACAAGTATTATTCTTTGTACAGGGCCTTTCTGGTTATTGTATGTAATGTAATATATTGTAATATATTATGATAATATAATATAATATAATATAATATAATATAATATAATATAATATAATATAATATAATATAATATAATATAATATAATATAATATAATATAATATATAATTAGAAACTATATATTAAATTATTTTATTTCTTCTCTTGTGCTTTTATGCAGATCCAAAATGTGAGATTGTTATTTTTGTACCTCATGTGAGGCCAGTAAATTGCTTCTTATCATTTTCAATTTCATTTCGTTACTGAAAAACTATGGTAATGTGCCTATGTTTAAAACGATATAATATTACTATATTATGGTACTCATTATATAGATAGTTCTGCAAAGAACTGAGGCAGGCAATACAATTGAAGAAGTAGAATATTGCTGTTTGAAAATTTAACATTAAATAATTTACATATTAATCAGGTAAATCATTTCAATATTTATTAATATATTGTTAAAAACAACTCTCTTCTATCGGATAATTTGAATTTCAAGTAAATGGATGATTATTTTTTACGAAGGAGAAATTAACAATTTCATTTAATATATTTTTGAAATGTCAATGAAAATCGTACTTTTCAGTTCGCAGAATTTGCGGAATCGCGGTAGGAGGAACATTTTAGTTGAATGATAATCCCACACCCACCTAGAGATCAAAAATTAGTCTGAATAGGCAAAAAATGAGAGTTCTTCTCATTGGCGAAGAATTACTCCCCCATCTGCCTGGAATTAATAGTATTAATAAAGCGACAACAAAACGACCGATCAAAAAATCCATCTAACTTCAGCCAAGTTGCTATTCCAGACTTATCTCAGCCAAGCTGATTCGGTTAGTCGACACTAATTGGTCACTAACATTCGTTCATAACGATCTCGTTCCAAACCTAGAGTATCGCGGTTTACGGAGTTCCACTAGCGCATGGGTTGCGCTTGCGTCACTCGTGCATTAATTTGCGCCACTGCAACGGATGCTGTCAACATATTCCAGAAAAACAAGGAGGGCCAGCAGCGATGGGCACCAAAGCACGGCGTCCCAATTCGTTCCACTCCGTTGAGCACACTGGTCACTTCTCCGATCAGCACAAACCGAGCGCGGTGCGATGCAGGACGCGGTAGTGGCGCCAACGCATATGACAATGGCCCCTGCTGCGTTCTAGCGCTGGAAGCGGCAACTACGAATTTAACCTTAAATGACAGCTACATGAGGAGTTACATAACATATTTCACGATTTGTTGAAGCGCGAATATACAGATTGAGTCTTTTAGGACGCCGGATGGAAAGTTGTTCAACTACCAGAACTTTAAAACATATTTAACTTCGAACTTTAAAACATAAAGAAATGATATTTTATTCTTTGACAGGCTTATTACAAGACGTAAACGATATTCAAACTGTTTTACATCTTTACGTATAAAGATTACTAATTTCAAATACTAATAATCGATGTCTTTTATAATCTGTTTACAACGTAGAATCGACGGGTCTCTAGCGGGGTTCGGTTTTCCGGTAAAAAAGCTCGGGCCCGAATTATGTACGTAGCAGAGCGGATACCAGTCACTTGATTCACTGATCAATATTTTTATTTCGTGTTTCTAGGAGCTTAAACTTCTATGATCATTAGTCTCATAAATTTAATGTATGTTATATCCCAGACGGTCGCGATTTTCCAAACTCGAATATCACACTTGGTGCCGATCTACACGTCGCCTTGCGATATTTCTCCTCTTTAAACGTCTCCACCACCGAGGCACCGCCTCAGCCGCAACAAGTTCTAAGCACCCGGCACTTAAGGCATTTTAGGCAATGCAAATGTGTGTGTATGTGTGTGTAAGAGACACGAATAAGAAAGGAAAGATCGCGCGAAAGTGGTCTTGGAATATTTATTAGAGCATTATTGAGGTATTCGTCTGGTATTCACCGGAGAAAAACTACAATCTACCCATCTGAGCATTTGCCATTAGAATTCTCCTCCAGCCAGCGACTGAATTCAATCTGGGCAGACGGACGGAGAGACGGACAGAGGGACGGGCGGACGGACAGAGGGACGGGCGGACGGACAGAGGGACGGGCGGACGGACAGAAGGACGGGCGGACCGATAGAAGGACGGGCGGACCGACAGAAGGACGGGCGGACAGACAGACGGGCGGACGGACAGACAGACGGGCGGACGGACAGACAGACGGGCGGACGGACAGAACAGACGGGCGACCGGAACCAGACAGAACGGCGGACGAAACGACAGACGGGCGGACGGACACGACAGACGGCGGGACGGGCGGACGGACAGACAGACGGGCGGACGGACAGACAGACGGCGGGACGACAGACAGACGGGCGGACGGACAGAGCAGACGGGGCGGACGGACAGACAGACGGGCGGACGGGCGGATACAGACGGGCGGACGGACGACGGGCGGAGCGGACAGACGGGGGACGGCGGACGGACAGACGCGAGGACAGACGGGCGGAAGGACGACGGGCGGACGGACAGAAACGGGCGGACGACGACGGGCGGAACGGCAGACGGGCGGACGGACAGACGGGCGGACGGACAGACGGGCGGACGGAACAGACCAGGAGGACGGCAGACGGGCGGACGGAGCAGACGGGGCGGACGGACAGACGGGCGGACGACAGACGGGCGGACGGCACAGACGGGCGGACGGACCAGACGGGCGAACGCACAGACGGGGCGACGGACAGACGGGCGGACGGACCTGACGAGCGGACAGACTGACGAGGCGGGACGGACAGACGGGCGGACGGCACAGACGGCGGACGGACAGACATGGGCGGACAGAACAGCCGGCGGACGGAACAGGCTAGGCGGGGACGGGCGGATAGACGGACCTCCAGCCAGCGACTGAATTCAATCTAGCTTGATAGCTAGTGTCGAAAATCCATCACCATCACGGGACTGGGACACAAGGAGTGTGACCACAACGGTGAGACACTCTAGTGGCAATTACTGCCAACCAAACCAGTACACCAGTTTCGCCGGTCTGGATCTATGCGGAGTGTACGCGGGTGGCCTTTGGTTAAGATGGTTTCTATCGGCGATAGCCTGGGCAGCCCTGAGCGATCAGAAGGTGTAGTTAGGAACGCAGTGTTTGTCGGGCTTAATTCATCACATCACATTACACTTTAATGCTAGAAATTCACAATATAGCCGTCAATTCCACGAGAAAACAAAAACAGAAAGGGCAATAGGTGAGGTGCACTAATTCGCCAATAACATTCAATTACTGCTTGAAATCTGCAACCAATGCTCTTAAAGACACTGAAGAAAATAAATGGGAGCAAGCGGCAGGGAATAGTACGTGGGCTGAAAGATAAAAATATGTTACTAACATACAATGACCAAGTCTCAAATGTTGCGAGTGTGGAACATCAGTTGGACCACATTTTCTCATTAAACAGCTATTTGCGTCACTGCAATCGATGCCATCCACCCTCCTCCGAGGAAAACACGGAAGCAACCTACATTCAATCCCAGAGACTCAACCACCGCAACAACTTTCAGCTTTGAAAAACCTGCAAACAATACTTTTAATTCTGTCGAAGAAACAAAAAAACGGCAAGTGGCCAGGAACGGCACGTGGTCTGGTGGGTACTAATCTGGCAGGGACATTCAACGATCGAGGCTCAAATATATCGGCAGAGGAGCTTCAGTTACAACACTTGCTCACGACGCAGCTATTTGCACTACTGCAACCGATGCTGTCAATACTTCCGAGAAAGCGACACGGATGGTAAGCGCCGAGGGACAGACACGGAACGTAACGGAATGGAACGGAACGAAAAGGAAAGGGATGGAATGCAACGGGGGAAATGAGCCGTGGACGGCAGCCCTGGAGGGCGATCAGCGCGGCCGATGCGGGAGGTGATGCGGGCGGACGTTTGATGGATGGATGATTGTACCAACATCATATTCAATCACTTGAAGCGCGGGATGCGACATGTTGGCTTCGGGGATGCTTTGCTGCAATAGATTCTTCCTCGGCGGCGGAAATGCCATTCGGAAACAGCAATTGGTTGCGGATTGATTGATTGATTAATGGATTGTTAGTGATTCCGGGCGCGTCAACTACTAAGGTCACCTACTTAGTCCCGTACGTGTAGTGCATGTGTTTGCACTGGAGGTGGAGGTGGACTTCCCCCGCTGGAGAGGGTTCTTTTTCATCTCGTACATCGAGAACAATATATAGTTATTGTAGTCAGCAAGAGAACAAACGTACTCAGGTTCCCTCTGTTAAAAATCCAAACCAATGACGTAATGTACTCTTTCACTTCAATCAACTTCTATTTCCAGTGTTTCCGTTCTCATTACTCTCACTGACAAAGAAATATCACTTTTCAATCGTCACAACCTCGGCTACTCTATAATTTCTGCCTTATTGTATCTCCGCAATAACGTTCATCGATGTGCTAATTTCAGTCACCTCATGTCACAGCGAGAAGCCGGAATAGCACATTGCATATTTTTCAGCATCTAAACAGTGAATGCTACAGATGTTTATTGTCGTGTTTGGTGGCAATCCACCACGAAGGCAGGGATGTGTGCAGCAAGAGAAATAAAGTTATTTTCACTGTTTGGAAGTTGTCTCTCTTGTGAAACTCTTTTAGAGCTTTTGTGTGTGACCAATCGCCCATGCGAAAGGGATCAACAAGAAACAGCATTGTATAGCTCCTTTCAGCTGGACTGTGCGTTCACCCAAACGGCGGGGGAAAAAATGTGTCACGACGCCGGTGCCTCTCATGGCCACCAGAAAAGCTTAAGCAATTTTTTGACCTGTCCATTTTTTTGAAGTTGAATGTAACGTATCATGATTCAAGCCGTATCGAACATATTGGTTGTCAACAATTTGGGGACAACTACTTATTTTTCCTCGCACTAACAGAGACTTAAACTCTCAAAAATTATTCGTTTAGGCATACCTATTCCTTTGGTGCAATTTCCCTGTGAAGAAACTGCGATACCTTCTTATCTCGTTGTTTCTGGACGTTCCTTAAATATATTTCGTAACGTATGGACAAATCCTGGAATTATTTTAAATTTAAAGTATTCGGACGGACAGACAACCGGACGGACAGACACAGTATTTTTCACTGTCAAAGTGGTTATTGTACGAGTAATTTAAATACGTAACTGTTTTTATTCTCTGGTTTTCGAAACATTTTTCATATTAACAACTTCTAACGAACATATCCTTATAGAATTTCCATTCGTTTAACTAATACTAAATGCTCCGCAAGAACACAGGGAGCGACAAATGAAACGAATTCGAGAATTACCTCCTCACAATCCTCTGAATTTTGTTAATCTAGACCCTCAAATACCTTCACTGCATCTGTTTCTCTTACTCTCTAAATTCCATCGCATTTCTAGTATTTGCTCTAGTGGTGACCCTTTCCTTCCTTACTTTCCTCACTTCATGTAATCCCTTACCCAAGTTTTGTACTTCAGTGTTTTGGGACAATATACCCCTTTCGATCAATGTTCGTTTAGTTTTTCGGATCCTTTCAGCAAATACTGAGATGTCGCCTATTTTTGCTTCTGGACAAAAATGTAGCTTCAGTAGCTGTGCTCACGTTCTTGAGCCATGCGCGGAATAGAGTTGTTTAATTAATTGTTCTGTCATGTTGTCGCTGCAGTAAGATAATTTCTTTTTCGTAGGGTACAATAACGCATAACAGACATAATCTGTATCTGATTTGCCATTTGCAAATAACTTTTATTACACGAGGCAAATATTTACTTATCAATTCTGAAAAAACTCTCGTTGTTCTGTTCACGATTCAATTTAATATGTGTGTTAATCAGGGTAGTTTCTTCAGAAGTCAATATATAATGCACTTCTCCTCAGAGTACATCAGACACACACACACACACACACACACACACGCAATCACACACAGTTTTAACCTGAAAAATAAATTTGAAAAATAAAAAGTAAACTCTGGAGCTTCATTTCCAATTACGGCTTTCCCAAACTTCTCTTCCACGACCTTTACAACTACCACCACCAGAGTCAGCATTTCCGCTGCCACAGTGACCACACAGACCACATTCTCCTGAGTTTCCACCTTTGCGCAAAGTATTTTACCTCTTTTGTCACCTGTTACCTTTGTCTCTTCAACCTCATCCAATGATGTAATGTTTTCCACCTCCACCGCGCATATCCATCCTCCTCATACCTCTTCCATTTCCATTGTCCCCACCTCCTATATTTCTGTACTTCCTGCTACATCATGCTACTATGCGGGACACTGTTGTGTTACCTCTCCTATTTTCGGTCTCCCATATTTTCCCAAATTCCTTCCCAAAACCATCAGCGTTTCCGCCCCCTTCCTTTCTATCCATCTTAGCCATCGTAGAGCTCACACTCTTCTTCTCTTCGTCTTTCTCTTCTAAGAGAGTCTCTTCTGTCTTCACGCTTCTCCATTACCTTTGCCACCTCAACGACATTCCTTCTTGATCTGTGTCCATCTTCGTTTCTATTGTGCGTTTCCGTCTTCAATCTCTTATCCGTCGCCGCCTTTGTTACCTCTCTGATTCCGCTGCCTCCCTCACCATAGTAGTATCCGAGACAAATTCCTAAATGTTACTTTCTCAACCTCCAATCTCTTAAGTCTCAGCTTCCACCACTGTCTCCAGCTTAACCTTCGCGCATCCCCCTGGGTCCAGCTACCGGGAGAGATGGATCAGGGCTTCAACTCATGTCACTGCAGTCCCTCTGATCGGATGGTCCAAGGTTCTCACGATGGCACGATTTTCGACACCACCTCGTCATCTAGGTCGAATTCAGTCGCTGTCCGGAGGAGAACTCCAGCGATCGGTTACTCTGATCGGTAGTTTTTCGGAGCAACACTAGGTGAATGTCAGAGCAGTACTCTAACAAACGGACTACGGACCGAGTGCGATCTTTCCTTCCACTTCCTTGTCCTATCCTCACTTACACTTACATGCACTAGAGTATCACATTTGCCGGGAGACCGATCGGGAGCCTAGCGCTTGTCCAGGGTGGGGCGGTGCCCCGATGAGATACCTGGTTTGGGGAAACCTCGCTAATCGACTGTAGGTCGGCACCGGATCTCGCCATCCAGCGGGGAGAGATCACCGCCACCTCTTGCGGGGGGAATGCACTACACTTACGGGACTAAGGACGTCTGTAGTTGCTGCGCCCGGAATCACTAACAACCGTCTAAACCATCACCACCTTAACCTCTGCGCCTCCCCTGTTCACCACCGCAATGCGTCCACCGATGCCTCTTTTGTCGCGTGCCCCAATCCGCCCACCGCCGCAGCGAACGCATCGCCCTGCCCGCGCAGCGCGGTGGCGGCCGACGGTCAGGAACCGCTGCCCCGGAGAGGAAGGCAGCGGGGTTTTTCCTTTGTGTCCGCGCGATCGCCACTGGGGGTTCCTTATCTCAGGCGAGCCTGCACTGCCCGCCGCGCTTCTTCGTCCCTAAAGGAGTCGACGACGAAGCGGCGCGGGCAGGGGCTGCCTCCCCCTGTCGCCCCCTCCCCCAGCCCTTCCGCCCTATCGCACGCACCCCCAGCGCGTCCTCAAACTGCGAACTCGAACGCGATTTCGTCCCAGTTTTTCCGGGCAGCGCAGTGGGAAATTTCTAGTTCTTCTTGCGCTTTGGATATAAATACTTCGCTGCCCTTGTTTTTGCTTTTAGCTCGGGAATACAGCGCGATATATGCATTGACGGCAGTGTATAGGGACGTATATATAGTCTATCAGACGAAGAAAAAAAACAAAAAAAAAAACAAACATGCGCCGCAGCATGAAGTGTTGTTATCTAAACGGGCACGTGGGAGGCGAGTAATTAAAAACCGGAAAATAAAAAAAACATAATATAAATATAAAATACGGTGAACAGAAAGCAAATGCTCCGGCGGCGACAACAGGATAGTGCAGGACTGGGCGGAACGCTAACGGAAGATTTAGCTCTGAAATAACTATTTATGTCCAAATAGAACCGCCATGAGAGAGCAGAAACAGCCGGCAGGCGGCCTGCGAGGCGGAGGAGTTAAAAGGACCGGCAATTAAAAACGCGAGACAGGCCCCTGGGGGCGCGACGAGCGAGGGGGCGGGGAGTGTGCGATGGAAGGGGGAGGGGGAAGGCAGGGCGGGAGCGCAGCGCGTGGAAAGGACGCCTTCCGGAGCAGACGGCGACTCCGCGGCTGAACGGCGTTTCCAGTCGGACAAAAGCGGAAAATGACAAAACGCCGAGAACACGAGAGTAAACTTAATTAGTGGCTTGTATTGGCAAAATTTGCTCATTTAGGAGACACATTAAAGATAATAATAAAACAAGTTTCTATTTATTATGTTTCCGATGTCGGTACATGTATACAGATTTCTCAGAATAAGTGTTACAAACTTCTAGGGCATGTAAGAGAGTCGATCATTTTTTGCTAATGAGGATGTGGTGGTAAATTTTATATAACATCTAATGTTTGCCGACTAATGTTTCCCGAGTACATCTCAAAACGAAGATCCGTAGATAATTTACAAAAGAAAAGTACTACGTAAGTACTATTTGGAAAATTTAAAACCCTAGCATTTGGTTTGAAATTGACGAAATGAAGGAGCTTTACACATTATACAACAACACAAGCACATTGAACTGTTTTGTTTCCAGACAAGTAAGATTAAAGATTGTTGTAATTTGAAAAAAGAAATGTTAAATTCGTCAATAATTTTTGCATCCTAATTTTATACGATCATCCATCATAACAACTTCCTCTATATACCAGTTTCTTTTGTTAAACATCTAATGACATTTTAATAGGGTCGAAAGAAGATTGAAAATAATTTTAGATCGACACACATGTTGATTTTGCTGTAACTTTCTAAGTTCTGCTCATTTTATATTGAATATTAAATTATTCTAAAATATAAAACTGAACCATCAACATAGTATTTATAAAAATTCTCAATTTATGAAATAAAATATTAAAAAGCGTTTTCTTCAAGTTCAAGAACTGTGTTTTGGCAGATATCTAACTCTACGTCTGTAGTGGAAGATATATGAACATACTTTAATTCGATATTTTTTATTTATTCAATGTCAAAAATAATTTAAAAAATTGTGACGTTTGGTAGGACGGCAAGATGCTCTTGGTTTTCAGAAGCAAAGCGTGGAACAATCTGAGTATTTGATTAATTAATAATAGAAAACTGAACTTACAATTCTACCGCGGTAGTTACGAGTAGTTACCGCCACCTGCATCGCCATGGCGGTCACTTCGAGAAGGTTCTGTAGTCAAAACGCGATTTGTTGCCAAAAAATCAATGATATCATTGCCATTGGCCAGGCCGTTCCTTGAGCGTTCGTGTTGCTGGCAAACACCAGAGCAGGATGAGTTGCCAACCCAAATATGGGTCCGGCTTAGGTGGCTCAGAGCATCAACTTATGTCACTGCAGAGCCTCTGATTGGGAGGTCCTAGGGTTCGAGTCCCGACGGTGGCAGTACTCGACACTAGCTATATAGCTTAGTAGATTATCATCGCTGTCTGGAGGATAATTCCAGCAGTCGGCGGCTCTGATCGGTAGTTTTCCGTGGCTTCTTCGATCCACATCAAGTAAAGGCTGAAACAGTACCCTAAGAAACGGGTCACATGCCTCACGCGATAGTTTCTTCCCCTTCCTGCTCCTATCCTCACTCCTTACGTCTACACACTTACACGCACTACACTACCACACACGTCGGGTCACCAATCAGGGACTGGGGCGGAGCCCCGATGGAGGGAGATGCCTGGTAGAGGAAAAGCTTGCTAGCCGACGTGTAGCTCGGCGCCAGATCGCGGCAGTTAGTGGGAGAAGATCACCTCAGCCCGCAATAAAAACATGCTCTACACTTACGCGACTAATGACCTTGGCAACTGACGCCCCCGGAAAGATCGAACAAAATATGGGCGCGTTCTAAGGATTATCATTTGTGTAAATTCTATACGTGATTTCCCACTATATGTTCACTGGCAAAACAGTGATCTTTAACCTCCCACATGCTTTAGAAGTTTGTAACATTTAGGTTCACCTGAAATATTTAAAAATGTACCGAGGTGCATCGAGGCGCAATTGAGAGAATATTCGCGCAGATGGAAATAGGGAATGGGGCCTCTTGTTGCGCGGTGTCCGTGCGCCTCGACCGTGAGAGACACCGGGTGAATCGGAGAGAGGAGACGGCACGGGGAGGGTGGGCATGGCGAGGGGTGAGGGGGGCGGGCGGGGGCGCGCCGCGGGAGGCGGTGCCGCCGGAAACGCAACAAAACCGGCGAGGCGGGAAAGGTGTCGATTTCGCCCTGGAGGACTGACTGAGCAGGGCAGGCAGCGGGCAGCGAGGATGGTCGAAGCGTGTCTGTGGCTGACGGAGCGATGCCAGGCGAAGGTGGGGGCCAGAGCGTCACGGTGAGACCCGGAGAAAGTAGGAATGGACAGGAAGAAAGGAGGGGCAGATTAAAGCAGGACGCGGGCTGGATGAGGTGAGAATGTTGCAAGACGAGGCAACAGCGGAGTCAGATGGGAGCGAGGCTAGGTGAAGATGTGGTGAGGTACAACACAGCGAGACGAGGAGGATGAAGGGTTAAGCGAGAAGGGCAGGCAAGTTACAGAGAAAAGGGAAACGAAGGAAGTCGGAGACAGGTAGGGCGTGTGTGCCTGGGAGGAAGGAGCGGGACAGGAAGATTTGGAAACGGTGACAGCAGTGATTGATAGTGATTCCGGGCGCGTCAAGTACTAGTCATTAGTCCCGTACGTGTAGTGCATGGTTTTGCTCGGGAGACGGCGGTGATCTTCCCCCCGCTGTATGGCGAGATCTGGCGCCGACCTATAGTTTGTTAGCGGGGGTTTCCTCAACCAGGTATCTGCCACATGCGGGGCACCGCCCCAGCCGGGACAAGCTTTAAGCTCCGGACCGGTCGGTGTGCACGTGTCTGTGTGCTCCCAGCATGTGTGCTTGCGTAGTTCGTGTTAGTGTAAGTGTCGCCTGGTCTTGATCGAAGAAACCACGGAATACTACCAATTACTGCAGCAGTCCGCAAAAATTCTCCTCCAGACAGTGACTGAATTCGATCTAGCTGACCAGCTAGTGTCGACAATCCTGCCACCGTCGGGACTCGAACCTAGGACCTTCATGTCAGGGGGACGGCAGTGTTATCTGTTGATTCCCTAATCCATATATCTCGGTCTTTGTACATAGGATCGATGATATTAAAGCGCAGCGAATGAAATATAAATGTTGTGATTAATGTGAATTGTATCATTTTTAAAATATTTGTTTAGAGTTTAGGCTAATCATTTTTTTAAATTGTATTATGTTTTTGTCTAATTCTTAATTATATTGCAAATGTGTATTCAGCAGAAGGCTAGTTACATTGTGAGTTGAACTTATTAAGAAATTAGAAGCAAATCAATAATTAATTTCTTACTTAACTTATCTATTTCTTTCCTATATTCCATGTTTTATAATAGTCCTGAATTCTATAGGTTTCATTTAAAATTATTACATTTCATTTCATTTGTTTGAACATTATAATTGCATTTATGTTTTTGTATTGAATAACCTCCGAGTGGAGGATAATTTGCAGCAATCAATCATTTTCATCATTTAATAGCATTCTGAATTAAGTATAGTTCTTTCTTCGTGCAGCAAATCAAATTCTCTCACTCCATAAGTGAGTTATGGAATAATAATCACAAAATGCAGAATTCGAACGTAAATTAAAACTAGTAAGTAAAATAGTAACTCGAGCAATGTAAAATAAGTGAAATTACGCAATCACTCGTAACTGAATTCGATGAAATTCTTAATACATATTTTTGTTACTTTAACGCGTTCACTGTCCTATGAGCCATATGTGGTTCACAGAACGTGAAAGACAATGGTTTTAATACGTCCGTGACCCACATGTGAGTCACATACGTTTACAACGTCTATGGTACATATTTCCACGGAACTTGCAGTAGCTGCAAATATTTTGATTTGGACTAACTACAACAGTCATAGAATTTGGAAATACACCCGGATGCGCGGATTTTTTTAATTTTTAAGAAAATTACGATAAAATTATAATTATCATGTCATTTTTACGTGCGAATATATTTTGTTGTTTTCATAGAGCCAGAAAATCTGCACTGAGTGTGGCTGAGAGACCTATTCCATAAAAATTGATAATTACTGCTTCATCAGTGTTATCTAATTTTAAAGCACTCTAATCTTTAACAATATTTTGCATTGGATACCACAGTAACTGTGTTACGAATTTCATTTTCTTTAAGAATACGATAAACATGCTTTTCATACCTACTACGGAGATTGGTACTATCTTTGTACTTTTCCTCTGACGCTGAGACGATACCAACCTCATCAGATTACTCAACATGGTAAAGGCAAAACTTGTTTGAGAAGGTGCGATTTCTCTCTTTGCTCGAAACCTAAAAAGGATTCGAGAATCTCCGCTTGTTATACTGCGATCTCGACTACGAGCTTCGCCCCTGTTTACGCTGCTGAAAAGTAATGTTGCTATTCGAGCAGCTTACGATTCTCGTTTCGTAGAATATTGCGTAGCAACTGTTTCGTTCTCTCTGTGTGCTGCGGATCAGAAGAGAAATAGTTGGAGAATGTATTCAAGCCTTTCCCTGGACGCTCATCCAGAACAAGTACCAATGTTCTACTAATAACAAATCTGATTCAGGTTCCAGCAACGAAACAAAAATATACACGACTCTCCATCACATATTTTCTGTATTCATATACGTTCATGATATTTTGCACGTGTACGTAATACAACTTTTTTGTTTTATGAAACATAAATAAAACCTCGAAAATGGTAAAGAACAACACAGCATAAATGTGAAAAGTATAAATCAAATTCTGTTGACGCTCAATATATTTTGATATGACACAGCAGTTGCAGATTAATATTGGCAAGAACGCGTTTTATCTTCCTCTGACAGCTACATAAGCATGTAAAGCATTTCATGAGCGTGCGTCACGCATTCATGTCATCGCCGAGGGTTTTACTCACTCGGTGAACCTTTGTTATTCTCTACGAGACATTTCTCATCCAAGGCCTAAAAATACGTCTTTAAACTACGTTATATTTAGTCTTGAGAAGATGATCAGTGACCCTAAAATGAACTGGTGCAGTCATCTAAAGCGAATGAGCAGAAGGCGAATTTCTCGACTGGCAAGGGACTACACACCAGCTGTCCGAAGGAGCATCCGCGAAGAAAGACAGAGCGTAGGCTTTCGCAGCAGGAGTCAGTGTTTAATTGGCTGTCAGGGTGACGCCGCGTCCGTGGCAAAGGTGCCTAAGGGTGCCAGGGCACCTTTGCCGTAAAAGCGGCGTCACCCAGACAGCCAATTAAATGAATCCGAGAAGAAGTCCAAGAATAACTACGTATAGGTCACCAATCAAGTAGATTATGGTTATCATTATTATTAAGACCTAAATCATGGGGAAGTACACGATGCCTTTTGTCTCGTTTCTCTGGCTGCATCGAGAGCACATTGTTGTTACCGCCTTCCCCACCTGTGGCACTGTCATCTCAATTTCTGGGCAACTGCAATAATTGTGAATGTCGTCAGTGGTTCTCGACCTTTCCATGCTAATTTTTCATACCCGGAAGTGAATATCCAGTTCATTTTTCTCGCCATAAGCCAACCATGGTTCTCTCACCCACCACAGCGATCACAGTAGAAAATGGTAGAATATCATTGGTTACTTTTGCGTTGATATGACCAATATGCAGCTTATCTAGTTCAGTTGCTGACCGTCACCAACGCAATCGTCACCTTATCCGTCTGCGAAATTACCCGTCTGGTCATTTCACTACCCTCACAGCGCAACTATTCTCTGTAGAACGCGGGCACATCGCGAACGCAATTCCGAGAGCAAGACAATACCTCAGGGGTTGTTATTGCCTGTCAACCTGTCGGACATGTTTGTCGTCTCAGATGTCCTCTTTGCCTCAGACGGCCCATTCCCCATTCTCTTTCTTTATGTTATCCGTACTGTCACGTACGCCAGAAGTTTTCACGTTCTCCGTGGAAACAGTCACTACCAATTCCGCCCTTCCCCTGCCCGCCTTATCACGCCCGTATTATCCACCATTGTAGGCCTCTCCAGTCGCTGCTTTAGACTCGCTTAGATGGCTCAGGGCATCAACTGATATAACTACATTGCCACTGAACGGGAGGTTCTAGGGCTCGACTTCCGACGATGGCGGGATTTACAACACTAGCTACATAGCTACGACGAATTCACTCCATGTCTGGAGGAGAATTCTTGCGATCGGCAGCTTGCCGTGATTTCTCCGATCCACGCCAGCCGAGTGCCGGAGCAGTACTCTAAGAAATGGGCCACGAACCGCGCGCGATCTTTCCTTCCTCTTCCTTGTCCTGTCCTCAACACTTACGAACACACACCTACACTTATATGCACTACATCACCACACACCGGGAACTGGAAAACCAGTAGGGAGCTTAGAGCCCGGACGGTCCCCTACTAGTGGGAGAAACCCAAAAAACTGACTGATTGTTCGGCGGATCTCGCCATCCAACGGACAAAGATCACCGCCACCTCTAACGGCAAAAACGGACACTGCACATACGGGACTAATAACCTTCGCAGTTGACGGGCACGGAATCACCGGTCACTAGATCAATCGACCCAGTCAACTCATCACTTTCACCCTTCGCGGATTCTTCATCTCTGAAGTATCTTTCAGTAGCAGTTTTAGCGTCTTCACTTGCCAAAAGATCCCACAAGACTCCCTTCTGTCGCATAGTGTACCACTGTTGTTGCGGCGCCAGCGCAGCCCCTCCGTACCCTTCCTTATTTCCCTCAGCCCCGTCCATCTCGCACACACCATCCTCACCGCCCTCAGCGCGTCGCCCAGCTCGTCAAAGCAGCCCTTGCCCCGCCACCACCCTACAAATAAATCACACACAATACAAGCACATCGAGTGTGGCGTTAAATAATTGAGATCGCTTCATAGTGTGGAAAAACAAGAAAAATGGGTTCTATATTAGTAACTACTTTGTTTGTATTTCAGTATTTTTTGTTATACATTCAGAAAGATTAAATATTTCTTCGGCGAGTATTATACTTCAGTTTCTATGTGAAAGATCTCCCATCTCCAGCAAAGTTTTCGTTCAGTTTTCCTGATCATTCGAGCGAATGCTCAGATGGCTCCTCGTTTTGCTTCTGGTCACAAATATATTTTCACTATCTGTACAATCTGCCTCGCCACAGAAACCCTCACCACCACTGTCCTTGCCACAGCTGCTCTCGCCACCACGTTTTTCGCCGTTTGCAACCGTTGCACGCGAAACCGCTGCCTTCGACAACCCTGCCATCACTACCCATCGTTGCCCTCGCAACCGCTGTCCATACCAACGTTGCTCTCGCAATCGCTGCCCTCTTCACCGCTGCCCTCGCCACCGCTGGCCTCGCCACCGCTGGCCTCGCCACCGCTGGCCTCGCCACCGCTGGCCTCGCCACCGCTGACCTCGCCACCGCAGCTCTCGTCACTGCTGCTCTCGCCACCGCGTTTTTCGCCGTTTGCAACCGTTGCACGCGAAACCGCTG
>BOPP01000161.1:1685128-1717487 GCA_017312745.1 Gryllus bimaculatus | reverse complement strand
TCCACCATCCCACCGCCCTCCTCTCCTCCCTTAGTGCAGCTACTACTGCCGCCAATTCCCTCGCACCCACCATCCTCTCGCCTCTCTGCCCACGCTACACCCCCCCTCCACCCGCGCATCTAGCCGCGGGCCGTTTTCATCTGCGCTGCGGCGTGGAAAGCGATGACAAACCGTCAGGCCCTCATCCCGTTATCAATAGCACGTTCCCATTAATCATCAGTTTTCCCACGCCGCGCTCTCGGCCTGAGCCGCGGCGGAACTGGAGAATAATAATAGTATGAACTGCATCGCTGGTGTCTTTGAATTCCATGATTCAAAAACAATGAAAACATTGGTTACACCCAACGTTTTCCAATCAACCGCCCATTTATATGAACGGCTCTTCTGAAGAATGGCCTATCCAAGTCAATGATTCATCCAATCAACCAACCAGTTAAACATCCCGCGAATCCCACCAGCAATATCCCACAATTATCAGTGGAATCATTTACGATGAGGATATAACTATCTAGAGAACATATGACATTTAATTACAAATGGGACATGCAAGCCTATTTCCATGGTAACTTGAAACTGGGAGAATCTGCTTTTAGAAGCTTCACGAGGTCTACCAAAAACCACTACAAAAAGTGTAACGCTTGTTAATGAATGGGACAATTAGGGAATTAACTGTTAAAATTAAAACTATTAGCATGTTGTTACCTCTCAGATAAATAACATACGAGTAATAGACCTGAGTCAACCAAAATTAATCAGTATGATCCCTAAGTAGAAGAACGTGAAATTCAGTTGCAGCTATTTACATTGGGTTCAAATAATGACAATATGAAAATTACAAAATAACCCCGTTCATCTCACTGATCACGTACTACAATGCACTTAAGACGGGGTTGGTGTTCCAGGTCCGAAAGAGTTTCGAACGAGTTCAGTGGGGGAAAATTGAGAATACCTACCATAAAATGAACTCTAATTCCTGTATACATTTTTCAGTGTAAACAAGTACTCATTCCTTTGTGTAAATAAACTGTTCGTGTCCATAAACTGTTCGTCCATGAAATATTCCTAGTGTGTTACCAGCATCCTAAGAAATCCTTTAGGAAAAAATGTTTCTTTACGATTTGGACGGTGTTTGTTGGTGTTTGTTAGTGAACGATTGGGACTGTAGAATAGACTTTTAGTCAAACAAGCTTATGAAAAAATAATATTTGCAATTTCTACGTCCCAAGAAAAGACAGTTAAAGTAAAGAGATGTTTTGAATTCTTGACAGTTAATTTTTTTTTCGAAAGGCAAACATTCATGATTTGTGTGAACTATATACCGAGAAATAAATAGCGATTTACATGTTTATCATTTTCATGACTATCCTACGTTTAATAACAATAACCAAACCTTAAAAACTGCATGATTATATGAAATTCACATTCAACTGTTGAGAAGTTACAGTCTGCCAAGACACAAAAGTAATATTAGAGTTATGAAATTTGTTAAAATATTTTTTTAATATAATACATTCTTTGGGGACATGTGTTATTCAGAGTGTTAAAGCTGAAATTCTTTAGCTAATAGAAGACAGTCGTATCTAAATGATAGTAATAGTCAATAAGTGATTGTAATAAATATAGCTTAACTTGTTGCACACACTTTCGTGAGTTTTGTGAAGTTAGGGATATTTAGTTTTTTAGACCACTTTACCAAAAAAATCATTCTCCGTGGGGGACTCCGCGACATGTGCCAAAATCTGATCATTCGTCGACGCAAATAGTATTTAAAACACGCAAGAAAATATTCATTGTTAAAAATTTTGCCAAATAGCTTGTAGGCAATTGTATTCATAATTCAACTTTATATAGTAAAAAAGCATGGAAGGGATTCGGAAGCTCTACAAATCGTGCACAGAATGCACTATTTCCTCATGCTTCGCATAAGGTTTTTAACTGCTTTGTGACGTTAAATAAATAAATATCTGCAAATCGACTAGAAGTGAGGTTTGTTAATTAAAGTGACGATTTAACGTATATGAATTATTAGGGATGTAACAATATAAAAAAAAAAGCTTACTTAGTTAGGAAATAAAACTGCTGTAACACATACAAATACTATGCTTGTTCAATCCATCCAATTACAAAAATAAAAATGTTTCATTAACGCATTCCAGTGAAGTACTTCCTGGTAATTATGAATGATAATGCTACACTCATTTCGAGAAGGCCAGGGGGGAGGGCGAGAACCTCCGGCAAAGAGCAAGACTAGCGCCCCCCCCTTGACCGTCCGTCCACTCGTCCACTCTGCCGGGTGGCCTAAAGCAGAGCTGCTTAAATGCAGGAATTCGAGACAGTGTCCACGGTGGGCCGCTGCCGTTGCCCCCCGCGTGCCAGTCGCATTTTACCAGAAGAGCCGATCGCACCCAACCACCTCAACTACCCCTTCCCGTCAGGCTGACTCGACACGTAGAGGGGCCACGTCGGTTGCCCGCAGATCGACGCTGGGCCAGTTCACGGCAAGTGGGCCTCTCACTTAAGTGAGTTAGTCCTATACTCTAATTTAAACAGAGTGGCCTTTCAAGGTCACGAGATGGAGAGGCAGGGGGGCACACTGTCATCCAATCGGTAGCTCCGTTACGACTTCTATTTTTGGTAATAGAGCTCCTGATTGGATGACAATGACTCCCTTTCCTTCCTTCCGATAAATCGTGAAGTTTTTCGCTGCTTTCAAATATTCGCACTAGCGAGTACACTTCTACACTACTTTGCGTAAGGGCCTCAGGTTTGTTTGTAGTAACAACCAGATGTGGTGGTGTAGTGCATGCAGACAGCGACTGAATTTGACCTAGCAAACAAGCTAGTGTCGAAAACCTTGCCACCGTCGGGAATCGAACTCGAACCTAACGGTCAGTGAGACTACAGTGACATCAGTTGATGCCCTGAGCTGTCTCTCCTGGTCAATGAATTTTACGTAACAAAAACATCGACAGTATTGATTTAGTAACTCAAGAAAAACTACAGTTTTCACTTTATTAATATTTTTGAACCAATATTATAAGCGCCACAGTTTTCCTAAATTTGTATTAAAATATATTTTTATTGTAACATTAAACTATAAATAAATGTACGTAACTACCAACTCCACATAAAATTAGGAAATTAAAATTACATGAAATGTTTTTACTATTAGGATCGAGGATCTCCGCTCAACAAAATTTGTAATGTAGGTTTAAGTAATCGTATGTCCGTAAAATATTTTAATGTCCTGTAATATTTATTTACTTTTATTTATTTGATTTCTACTAATTTTTAACTATTTCTCTTTATTTATTTAGGTTTTTATTTTATTAGTCAGAAAAACACAATGTATTAAATTTGGATGGGAGAGAAAAGCTACTATTAGTGTCTGCAAGCAAAGCAAGGGACTATTTCAATATTTGATATAGTATGTGTTAACGTAAACGGAACAAATTCTGGTTGCTGTGGAAATCATATGCTCTGGGGAATGTTAACAAAAGGTACTTGGAAACACAAAACACGTACCTTCATACAAATCACAATCATTCTAAGGAGAAAGTAAATTTTAGATTACTTATTACCGAGTATCTTCTACGGAATTAAAATGGTGAAAGATTCTTTTCATCATCTGAAACACCAGCTATTAATTTTGTTTCATAATAAGTTATTTGAAAGAGTCGAGGCTGCGCTAGTTTAAGATTAAGTCAGAATATACGTATTACAGAAAAATTTAAAATTATCACTGAAAATACATGCACTTTTTATACTCATCAAATACAGAATTTTATTTTAAGCGTGCGGATGCTACCATTGTTTTTTGGTCGATTCAAATGTTTTCAATTATTCGCAAGCGAAAATGTGTAGTTCGCAAATATTTCATAGTCGTTGGTACCTTTTCTTCTTATATCAACAATGTAAAGTAAAGAGAGGGTAAGAGATTCTGGAGCTCAAGAACATGCGTGCAGATTTCGCATACGTCTCATACAGTTTTTATTATTTTTTGGGGGTTAATTAAAATAAAATATAACGCCAACAACTCCAGATCGGTAACCCTGCTTTAAGACCGATTTGCCCTTACTGCTTCCCAGGCTGCCTGTAAAGCCGCTCCCACCGTCTTCCCACGCAGCGGGCTATGAGCCTTAGACGCGACCCTGGCTTGCCTCGTTGCATGTGGTGCAATTTCGCCTCCGGCGGAGGTCACTCGTTTCCACGGCTTATGCCGGGTTTTGCCACGGAGCACCCAGTGGGCGTTGATGACGCACACTGTCGTACTTGCTCCATCGCAACCGCAACGTTTATTTCTCTTTGCTATCGCTCGGGCACATCACAGCTCTGTAAAACCCTGACGTCGCTCTCTAGCAATTCGCATACTGTTTCTAAAGCATCACAAATAAAAAAAATGTTTTGAGAGAATTGTGAAAACTAATGAGCGAGCTTGATGGAAAAAACAATTATCAAGGTATTACCTCTCTAAAATGTATAGAAGTTAGAAAAAATACGATTCAAGATTACTCTGACATATTTTGAGGTTTAGGTCAAGATCAATAACTCACTGAATTAACAAAGTGAATTATTTTCAGATGTGACAATTGTTAACCATACAGCTAATAACCGAACCGACTCATCTGAATATATATTGATTTCTTTTCGAATACTGTTTATAAAGTAAGTTTGTAACACTTGATAGAAAAAGGGGCAATTAAAACAGAATAGTGAACCAGATTTAAAATAAAATTAAATTACATGTCAACATAATTCAAAACCACAAACATTATACACATAGTAATAGCAATTTCTGATAAATTGAAATTGTAAACTTATATATTTATTTTTATTCTTGTACTCTACGTAGAAAGAACCGTTCCGGAAATGACAAATCCTAAAATGATCGATATAACTCAATTAGATATCTTAATCTCAATACTCGAGATTAATATATAATTTTAAAATTCAACTAAGAGGAATTGTCAGTTCAATGTACATCATTTTAATTTTAAACAATGTTGATATGTAACTTTCAACTGTTGTACAATTATGTCAGTTTATGTTAAATGAACCCATTTTATCGAAATTTTGTGTTAAACACAACAACCATCACATGTCTTTCTTAAAATTTTTGTTTCTATATAGACGCAACGCTTCTCCTAGCTCGTTGAGAAGCGTTGAGCGGACCATGGATGGAGTAATTCTCCGTTAACTTCAGCACCCAGCACCCTCTAGGGATCGCTGTGTAGTCGTAGTGACGTCAGTCAGCCACGTCACAGAAAATCGCCGACAGGAAGCGTCATCTAGCCAGAATTGGAAAGGAACAAGGATAGGGATGAGGTTTGGGGAAACTCGTTTTGTCAGAACAAATTTCATAGGAGATTCTATGGGTATTCGACGGGAATCCAACCCGAAATATCAGTGGTGAGAGGCAAGCGACTTTGCTACTGTCCCTCAAGAGCACTGTTCGATTCACAACATCGATGTGTCACTCTTACCGAAGTAGCGCGCATTAGTGGCGGAATTTGAGACTAAGGTAGTCGAAATTTGAATGTTAATGGATAATTGGTAAGACGCATAGCCTGAATGTAGGCGTTTGACTTTGTAGGCGTTTGAAAATACGTAATTTGTGTATTTAGAGATTACTCTTGGAGTTCTTCCAGAGAGAATAGCAAGCGACCGGTATGAAAAGACGTCCTCAGCAATTTATGGGAGCTCAATATACTCTCATGACAATCGCCCTAAGACATTTTTAATTCAATTTTTATTTATTTTCAGCAAAAAACAGTAGTGCATGTGACGTACGTGAGAGAGTTATAATATACGAACGGTTTTTTTGCTCCAGTGTGTCCGTCATCCTTTAGCTATACATGGTTGAATAATGTATAAACGTGCCAACACAAAGCTTATTTAGAAACATTTCAAAACAACAAAATTTCACTACCGAGCAATACAAAACTTATTTGCATCTGTAAACAAACTAGAGATTTGACTAACTAACAAAATAGCAACCCACACCCCCTCTACTCGTACAAACAACTACCAAAACGAGAACTAAGAAAAGTCCGCACAGTGAAGCAACGTGCATGTCCAAAAATTAAACCCGAGGCCTTCTTAGGATGTTTTCTATGGTTAAGGGAAAATGCACCAAAAAAATGGAGGTCTTTGACCCAGAAGCTGAAGACCATGTTTCTGGTACACTCACTTGCTTGTTACTGGCTTCTTATTGAAACCGTTTATCTTTATAAAATGTTAACGTGCAACTGTTAACTAATTCATTATTGTCAAAAGTTCAGTATTGCCACTTTTCGATGGACAGTAAAGTCTCTAATTGTTTTGAAACAGTTTTCAACCACTACTAGTAACCAAACATAATTTTCTTGAAACTTATAAGGGTACGTTTTTTCAAATATAATAAATATTACTATTACACCTAATCGTCTGTGTAACATTGAAAAGAAAATAATAGAAAATACGATAGTAAAAGTGCTGTTTTAATTTAGTTTCATTGTAAGAGAAAATGTAATATTTCTCCAACTTATTCAGTATTCAGTACTCAGCAACAAATGCATAATTGATTGATCTGTGTAAAAAAACAATGAATATTGATGAATTGTTTCTACGTAAACCAAGCCGATCGGCGGCGGCGACCAATCAGGCTCGCTGCCTTTACTGCGGGCACTGCTGCCACCCAAATCCCTTACCTCTCTGAATGAGTGCGTTTGCAGATTCTTTTACAAATTATGTCGTTCATTACATTGGGACTGGATTTTCCGGCCATTCTTATTAAATAAAACCCACTGAAAATAAATAAAGTTTCCCCCCTCGGCGAATTCCTGCGGCTACCTTTCATTGGCTCTTCTAGGATGACGCCAAGCCTTAATTCTACTAAAGTAATACATAATGTAATTTTTCACTCATTATTTTAGTTACTTCATTAAAATATCATATTAAATTAAATTAATTACGCGAAACGTCATCAACCACTTGTTTTTCTTAAATTTACTATGCCTACATGTAATTGTTAGATCATTTCGAGGCTTTTTATATAACGCATGTTCCTGCACCTATACACTACCGTCTTAACTGATAAACGGTTCACAATATTAACCTTTTTTATTCCCAACTATACTAAAGTATGGGCCTAGTAATACGACGTGAAGATATTGTTCGTAATAGGTTTAGTTTTGGAGGAATTCAATCACCGTTTATTTTTTAAATAGAACTCTGGTTTTTCACTTGCAATAGATAGACCTTAAAAAGAGTTTTCATTACACATAACGATATATGAATTCCAAAGATTTAAAAGTAATATTGAGCAAAAACGATATTTCTCACACGTGATTTTATTGGTTGTTAGTGATTCCGAACGCGTCAACTAACGAAGACATTATTCCCGTAAGTGTAGTGCATGTTTTCCGTCGAGCGGTAGCTGTGAACGTCTCCCACTAGATAGCGAGACCTACCGTCGGCTTGTGGGGTTTCCCCAACGAGGTATTTCCCACCATCGCGGCACGGCCACAGCCGCGACAAGCTCTAAGCCTCCGACCGGTCTCCCGGCGTGTGTGGTAGTGTAGTGTATGTTAGCGTAAGCGTGTGTAAGGGGTGAGGATAGGTCAAGGAATAGGTAGAAAAGATCACACGCGGTTCGTGGCCCGTTTATTAGGGTACTGCTCCGGTATTCGCCTGACCTTGATTGGAGAAACCACGGAATACTATCGATCGAAGCCGTCGGCCGCTAGAATTCTCCGGACAGTGAATGAATTCGACCTAACTGACAAGCTAATGTCGAAAATCCTGCTACCACCGGGACTCGAACCTAGAACCTACCGGTTTGACACAGAGACTGCAGTGACATCAGTTGATTCCTTGAGCCATCCCTCCCCGGTCACGTGATTTGAAATTTTAAACCGTAGTTGGTACGATAATATTTCCTTTAAGCAGCCTTTGCAGCGATCGCCTTCAGGGCAGGCGAGATTTCCGCCGCCGAGACAGATTGAGGTTGGAGACACGGAAAGATAAGAGGCCATGTTAATTCGTATTTACCCTCCTTAGTACATCAACGTAAAAAATGGTAAAACAGAAAACAAAATTCAAAATACTCTTGAAAGAAAAAACCTTTGCTCTGGAGGTAAATTTACAAAACTTCAAAGGTAATATCCATCTTCTGTTGTGGCTGCAAAGACTGTCGAACTGAATGCCATGTTTTGAGCTTCACGGTGTCACAAGCTGCCACAATACGTCTTTCATGTCTTCTGGACATCAACAGATCGTTTCTAAAGTCATTGTAAATCGAGCTCCATTCTTGGTAAGTTTGAAAATGACCTTTATTAGGTTTTTACGCTATCAGTTTGTTATATTGTTCTATCTGATGATTGATAAGTTCACTGTAATTTCAATCAATGGAATAAAAATTCAGTTTATTTGAATAAATGTAAGAAAAATATTTTCTCTTCATGGATGGGAGTCTCCCATGCAAGTGCTTGTTTTGCTTGTAGGTAAATCACTGCTCCGAGCGCTCGCCAGGATGCGAGCGGCGGTCGGCTATTGTACGCACTCTACAGAGTTCTATGTAATCTATTTATTCAAAATTATTCAATTAAATTTTTCGCATTGTTACAAAAACAGCAAAATTTCCAACCGGAGGTTTAGTTAGGCCAAATTAGTCACATTTCTTATTTTAATTTTGCACAGCGGCGATCGTTAAAGGCGCGTTCTCACTAATCGAACGTTCATAATTCATTAAAAAAGTTGAATAGGACTTTAATCAGTTTTTGTTCAAGTCATGCAATTACAATGAAATCTGTTCAACAGTTTTTGTCCTAAATATAGCGTCGATAACTGTTGTAAGTAAAGTTGTATAATGATTCTTTTTCAATCCGACTTTGGCTTTGCAAACCAATACATTTTCTTTTATACATCATTCTAATAGACTTAATTTTATTCTTCAGATCAGCAATAATAATATTACGAGAAATTTTAACTTCTTCATCAATAGAGACAAATACATTTTCTCTTAAACCTTGTTTTTTTCATAGTTGTTCACTTGGTGATTCCAAAGACTTTTGACACAGTTCTAACAAAACGAATATCACTCTTTCTTACCTCTGAATATCACACTTTCTGAAATTATTGTGTATCTATTACACTCATGTTCATGACGTCATCTCTTGAAAGCGAAAATGTTAGACAAGGTTGTCAGAGTCTACTCTTTCTTGAACCTTAAAAACGCCGATCAACTGAAAAGTCGGCTTTAGGAAAGAAAATTTCTTATTAAAGATTTATTCAAATTGTTCAACAACAATTGACCACTTAAATACGACTTTAGAAAATCGATTTGCGAGTGCGCATCATATGACCTGACAGTCGTGGAGTTCCTTTCGGAATTCCTGGTCCACCGGAAAATCTTCTACCGCGGAAAGGCCAGGGGAACTGAACGGACTGCAGCGGTCCGGCTCTCGGGCGTAGGCCTGGGGCCAACGGCGCCGTCGCCAGCCACGTGGAGCCACTATCCTCCAACGGCCGCGCCGGCAGGTGTTATCCTCCTCGCGGGGGATCAGCGGTCGGGTAAATGACCGAGGGCGAAGGAGGACGCAGAAAGAGGACGGAGGAGGCGCGAGGGCGGAGCGCGGCGAGCGGGGACGCGCGCGCGGATAAAGCGGCCGGCCACTTCGATGAAATATGTGACGCGGGAAACGGCCGAATAAGTGACCGCGAAAATAGAAGGCGAAAAGTGCGCCAGGGCGGACGACACGGCGTGAAAATACGGGTGTGGACGACGCGGGGCCTGCTATGACGAAATAGGGGAGATAGCAAGCTGTCCGAGTATGATCATGAGCGACGCGTTTTAGTAAAAATTCCACAACAGCAGACGAACTTGAATTTAGTCAATACACGATACTCGTACACGCCTAAATATTGTAAAAATAAATCTCTCAATATAAGTTATGCAGTATATGTGATATTTGCAATACTGTATTAAAAACGAGAGTGAAATAAAATTTATACAATTTGAGTTCTTTATTCAAGGGACGCCTCGTCAAGTCCTAGGCAATACATATAGTTGTAATATAGTATATACTTCGCAGTATCAAGTAAACAGCAAAATTGTCAACCCAACGCTTAGTTAGGCCCCATTACTTTCAACGGTTAATGTCTTCAATGTTACAGTTTTCAATGATTTAGCCATCATCTTGAGTTCTAGAACAAATTGTTAAAATGGTACGTAATACGGAAGGAGAGAAAGAATAAAGTTTAACAAAATAATAATCAAAATATTACACATTACAAAAGCAAATTCATTACATTAATTTTGAAAGAGTATACTACCGACAAAGAATTAAAATTAAAATAAATAATTTGGATAGATGAATAAAATTAATATAACAGAATAATTGGTTCGTCAGTATACATAATATCACAAGTCATGTTGTAAATAAAAATGATGGTGAACATTACACATTTCATTTGTACTATTCAAAACGCTACAGAAACATCACCAACAGAACATAATTTTAAAGATCATTCTAAGCAGCCTCTCAACTGAAGATGATCGTGCTATTTTCATTAATGAGCGTAGATAAGGGAGAAGTCTTACGCTCTCGGACACTCTTCATCTTTGGACAGAAGATAATATTTCCCAATTTAACATATTTTCTACAAAAAAGTAAATAATAAACTATATTGGACATATACTAATAATATTTTGCCACAAATAGAAAATATGAGAAAAAAATATAGCATGAAAATTTATAAAATACATATGAATCGACTTTCTCTTCGTTAGGTTATGATATAATCAGTTTTCTGAAATATTTTTCAACTCAAGGACTCCATCGAGCTCCGACTAAGTTCGGTGATTTAGATTTGATTTCAGATAGTAATCTAATTAAAACCACAAACAATAATACAATAAAAACTGTCATCAGTAATAAGCAAAGTGCTTTAGATATTTCATAACAGTATGTAAATAGGAAAGAATGAGACAGAATTTAAATTTAAAAGGAAACTGGAATATTATTCAAGAACTTGTCACTTAAGACAATGTGAAAAATACCCAATTAGAATAACATATTCTAAATTAATTAGAATAACATATTCTAAATTAATATTTTAAAAATCATATCGGTTAGATGAGAATTGCACACGTTGTAAATGAACAGTTGCACTTTAGAGAACTGCACAGATACTCTCACCTTTTACCGCCCTTAGCAACGCCGACGCAATAGGCAAATGTAAGCTACCTAACAAAATATCAAATTTATGTTATATGTCATATTATGTCAGACTGCATTTGGCCCTTGATTTAAAGACAGATATTATATAACTACTTTATAGCAATGTTACATGTGATATAAAGCAGGTACATAATTGTCTGCCTTTAAATTAAGGGCCAAAGACAATCTGACCAATTTGAAAATGACCATAGACAGAATGCGTAAATAATAATCTCATATTATGTACGAAAACGTTCGCGTCCTATTCTTCAAACACATTGGAATATACGCTACCCGAATAAAATATCTAAAAAGTCCTGAAATCGTCAAAATTTGACCTTTTAGTTCATAACACAAATAAAAAACTCACCAGGTGAGGTGGACAGCGCGTCCACACATGCTAAACCACTCTCGTTTAAATTCCCTCTGCCTACATTTGCAATCTGGAGCAACATCGCTCTGAGCGTTTCAGCCAACAACCGTCCGTCACGTTCCAGTATTTTGGTAATAGCAACAACCACTTCGGGCGCTGGCAAGGGCGGGGGTGGAGGAGCGGGACGGAGGGAAGGAGCAAGAAGCCACGTGCAGAATCGCAACGTTGAGTGCGGGGCTGAGAGCCGCCCGGCCCGTGGCCGCGGAAAGCAGCACCGCGGTGGATGCCATGCACGCCCACACCGCCGCGCCGCCTCAGCCGCGACTCGACCGACTCCCAGATGCGATTGCACGCGACGCGACGGCGCAGTCAAGCCCTCTAACAAGAAAACATTCGCGCCAAGAGAGGCCCGCCCGTCCCCGCCTCTCCGCCCGGGCTATTTTTGTATAAAAAGCCGGCTTGCGAATTAAGAAAGAGAAGCGATCTCGCTAACGCGCGGGAAGGAGTTGGAAGCTGTTTTCGATTTTTTCGGACTTTCCCCCGGGGATCGAAATAATAAAAATGTAGCATGGACCGGGGCGTGGGAGCCCAGCGCCAAGGCGTGGCGGGGCGTTTGCGCCGCAGGCGAGGCGGCAGCCCCTCGCGGAAGGGGCGGGCGGCGCGCGGGCTGGCGGCCAGCATGCCCCGCCTTTAAATCACGGCGCGCCGCATCGCGCGGCCAGGTGGGCGGGGCGGAGTTGACCTGGCGGGGCGGAAAGTGGGGGCGGAAGTGCAACGGCGCGCGGCCGGGCGGCCGACGCAGCCACACGGCTATGAAATATTGACCATTGGCGTGCTAAACCCGGAGGGTGACGGCTTTCCCACGGGAGTGCCCGCCCTCCGCGCCCCGCGCGCCGCGTCGCGCCCCGCCCTGCATTCCCGCTCGCACCCCAGGCACCGTTCCTCGCGAACGCTGCCGCTTGCCTCGCGCCCGCGTCAGACCGTTTCGCGCGTGTCGCCCCTTCCCCCCTCCCCCGCGGCTTACCGCACGCGCCAACCCGCTGCCTGTCCCCCCACTTGCCTCCGTGGGCTCCCCCACCCACCCACCCACGCACCGACCGCCGACCTCCCGCCGCGCCCCGCGCGGCCACCTCCGGACATAGCTTTGCAGCACCTCTTTCGATTCACGCCCCCCCCACCCAAACGCTAGCTCACTCTATTGCGATGGAGCTTTCTTTTTCGCCCCATAAGTCTTTACTCGCTTCTCATGCCTACATCTCTTTCGAAATCCCTTGGCACCATGCTTCAGTCTGTGCAAACTGTCTTTATGTGTCCTAGTCCAAGACGACTTTCTTGTAATTACCTAATCTCAATGACACTACATTCTGAGTGATAAGTTTCCCTAATCATAAAACTACTTCTTCGACAATGGCCTTATAAGAATGTGTAGATATTATTTATTTTAAAACAAAAAAATTAACTGAAATCGAAGTTTCAGAGAATTGAGTTACGAACAAAACTGTTTCCGACATTTAATTCGATAAAATATTTCCTACTTTACATCAGGAATTCAAAAAGTAGTTGCAGAAATCATACCTCATTCAGGCTTCATATATTCTAATATAACTATTATTTTGCAATCATAAAAAATAGTGTTCATTTTTCCTATTACCTTGACGAATGCCACGATTATAGTGCACCGTTTCTGTGACTATGTCCCAGTAATAAGTTGCTGTTAACTATGAAAATCACTTTCACACGATCATGAAAACGGGAATACGGACGTGGGGATTGCTAGGTGCCTAACTACACGTACCGCCTAACCCATAGCCTCGTAGGACGGCAGGGGACGTTCCCCGTGTTAGCCTGAGCCGTTTCACGTTTGCCGCCTCAAGTTACATACATAACACATACAAAAAAATATCCTTAATTAAATAGGATTACATTAACTCAGAGATAAAATAATGCAAGAAACGCAAGATGTGTAATCTTAAGGACAATGGGCGAATTTAGGTGCATGTTCCACTTAATCTAGCGCTCGCATTGAATCGTATAAGACGACACCGAAGATCCACGTGTATTTTCCTCACCGGCATTATCTTCTCCGCGCTCGTCAATCAGTCTTCTTCAACTACCATCTCACGCACGCCCCTCGCCGTTCATTCCCGAACCTCGTCCCTTCCTCCACACTATCAATCTCCGCCTCTCCGACTATTCATCTTTACACACGTCCTTCCACAATTCCCCATCCGCCAGGTTCACTCCGCCATTCTACTCCTGCCGTCCACGCATCGCCGCAATTCCCACGCCTCCCGTCCTCTCCAGCCGTCGTGTGGCGCCCGTCCGCCGACGTCCGCTCCTCCGCACTTGGCCACCTCGAAACGGGTTTCAGCCCACCTCTGGCAAAGGGGGGGGAGCGCGGGCGAGCGCCTGCAAACATTTTTCTCTGGCAGAATGAACGGAAGCTAAGGCCCCGGCCATGGCGCCGGCAGCCCCAATCAAACACCGCAACTGCCACCCGCCCCCATCGCCATTTCCCACCTCGCGTCGCCTCAGCCCCGAAACCCCACTCACCGCCCACCCCGTGCCGAGCCCGCCGCGGCCAAATCGCCCGCCACCACCACCACGCCTCAACGCGCCGCCCCCGCGCCGCCGCCGCCCCCGCTACTTGCTGCCACCCTCACTATCATCCACGCCTCCGCCTCCCCTACCGCCATCCCGCTTTATCCCCGACGGTACCATGCCTCCACTCGTCCATTATTTTCCACCATTTCCAACTTTTCTATCACAACTACCGCAAAGCAACCCCGGTCCTTTTCTCCGTCCCGACTACTGCTAGTAACTCCCCTACTCACTCCCTTCCACCGCTCCCCTTCTGTCCCCGCCGTTGGTCCCGCTAGCATCTCCCGCTACCCCTTCCGCCGGCACTGCCACTCCACCTCCGCAGCCATCTCTGTTAGCACGCCATCCGCTGGCCTTCCCGTTGCTCCCTGCTCCCACCAACCTCGCTATGGTCGCTTCGCTGTGGTCGCCTGTGGCCGCCCTCACTACCTTATCCAACGCCATTCTGGCTCGCCCTCCCACAATTGCCCACGTCGCCGCCGTCTTACTTCACCGCGACGATGTCACGTCCCCGACCCGCCATTCTTTTTTCCTCCATTTCCATTTCTTCTACCACAACTACCTCCGAACAACTCCAGCCCAGCTTTTCCCTGGCCCCTCTTTGTCCTCCTTGCTGCCCCCTGCTCTCGCCGTCTCCACAATTCCTGGAATCGCTTCTGGACGTCGCGCCGTCTTGCGCCGCCCTTCTCCCGCCCGCTCCGCTCTTGGCCCGGTTTGGGAAACTGCAAGCACGACCAGAGCTGTTCTCCGCCGCTGTTGCTCTTTCCGGCGCTCTCTTGCAGCTCCGCACCCCCTCTCTCTCCATCGCTTCCTCCCTCCAATCCACACCCCGCGCTTGATTTTTGCCGCACTTCCCCCGCCGCCGTCTCCCTCTCCAGGGGCACTGACAACGGCTCGCAAGTATGTTTGGATGCCAAAGTCGGAAAGGAGAATACGTGAGTATATGTATGGAAATAAATAATTTAGAAACAAGTTAGGTAGATTACTAGATACTCGCCCTCTAATGACAAGATTTCCCCCTTCAGGTTATTATTTCGATTCTTGTATTTGGGATTAATAGCATATTCAACTAGCCCGACTTCCCCCCAACCTTCATATTGTTAGGTAATATAATTTAAATACTACGTTATAATAATAATAATAATAATAATAATAATAATAATAATAATGATAATAATAATAATAATCACAGCCTCCACTTAAACTTTTTGCTCCCTCGGCCCTGTCTTTGCCCGTGGTTGCCACCATTGCCCCTGCTTTCGCCACACCCATCACCTCCGTCCCGCGTAGCCATCACTGTTTCCAGTCCACAGTGCGCAGCAACCCCTAGTGTGGCGGCCAGATCGCTCCCGTTGCACCTCCGGCCCCAGCGTTCAAATCCCGGTCGAGCCCTGTGGAATTTGTGGTGAACAATGAGGGTGCGCGATGTGTTTTCTGGGGATTCTCTCGTTTCCCCGGTCTCGTTCTACCATTACTACACCGTCATTCACATTATATGATCTTCATAATAACCTATCCATTAAATCAATCACACATTCCAGGTATGGCAACATAAAATAAAGGTACGTTTAATCGGTGCTGCTCTCGCCAAATCACCTTCCCATTCGTGTAGCCACCCCCTCGGACCTCGACGTTCCTCCCGCACCCGCCGCCCTCCACTCTATCCCCTTCTCCACTTGTAGTCGCCCCCGCTTTCAATCAGCCCTCGTCATTTTTACCGCCCCCGCTTTCAACCCTCGGCCTTTGCCGTTCCTACTGCCTTTGCTGCCCCGCGCCGTTACCTTCTCCCCTAGAAGCCGCCCCCGCTTTCAATCCCCAGCCCTCACCAATTCACCGCCCCCTCTGCCCTCCACCACTATCACCTGCGTCGCCGCCCCCGCCCAGTGCCACGTCGCGCGCCGCTCGCCCGTTGCGTTTGAGTGAGCCGAGCGGCGGAGTCGCGCGTCGTCGCGTGCATTGGCCGATAATGGGCGCCGGGTGGAAAGGTTTAATGTTGCCCACCGGCGCGGGCCCATGTGCGGAAGTGGGCCCCGACGTGTCGTTGCTTGCAGCACTAAGCCGCTGTGTTAACCTATTGGGTGGCGAGCCGCGAGCGTCACGATTTAATATCGCCGCAGTTGGTGAATTTACGTGTGGAACGGCGAGGTGATGTAGGGGCGTTCTCGACCCGTTTCGTCCGCCCGCCCGTTGCGCTGCCAGGCGCCTTCCCGCCGCTCTCTTCTTTATGAAATTTATTCATTCAGTCTCGTTTCGCTTATATTGCCCGGGCAAATACTTGATTCACACACGCACACACACACACACACTCCTGCTTCATTCTTCAACTTCAATCCACGCTCTTTTCCACACGTCAACACGTTGCCTCGGAACGCATATACACAGTGAGTCATTTCAGGTGAATAAAAAGTTTTCTACTCAATTAAATGAACAAATGGTTTTATGTTATTTGAGTCAGAAATGCTGCGTTTCTCCACAGCGGTTTCTCAACCATTTTTTGTTCTTGAACGTTTACAAGGTGGTGCTTGAAGGGAGTCGGAGTGTGAACAATATTTGAAAGTGGTTTCCAAGAAAAAAATCTCCCTTTTTATACACAAGACCAGAAACGCATATTAGTGAGTTTGTTGAACTTGGGGTGAATATGACGTCATCCTATTTCGGAAGGATCTTTAATCGCACCCCACCTCGCCAGTAAGAATCGGAGAGCACTCGCTGTTCATAATAACACAAATTTCTTCCCGAGTCTTTTAAAGTATTTCGAGTCTTAAAAATGCGCACAAAAATTGTGCCGTACAGTATGTGAATAAATTAAATAACCACAAAAATAACTTTCTAAGGAAATTTATACTTCAGGGGCCTAAAATTCAAAGGCAATTGTTTATAAATAATATTTTGAGGAAGTGGTTGACCTGAAATGATAGTTTCTTTCTTTTATCTTATTCTTAGATCTTTCCCCCCCTACGTCACATACAGTTTTTACTCTTTTCTTGGCTGAATAAATCTAAATCTAAATCACACTAATTTGAAATGAAAATTTTTGCCTACAAGGGATGACTTACTGCATGGTTAAATTTAATTACTCCTGTCCACTGTAATGACATAGCAATATTTTCTTCTCTGGAATTATGTTTTCTCTACCTTCCATTCAGTCTATTTTATTAAATTTTCAAAATGCATTCTTTTCATTCTCTGTTGACTGAATGGTGGCAGCAATTATGGTAGATGCTACACATTCCGGAAAGTTTTGCTTCGATACCAGTAGTTAAACACGAACGGAAACTTTTACAATATTATATGTAATATAATATATAATATATAATATATAATATATAATATATAATATATAATATATAATATATAGTATATAATATATAATATATAATATATAATATAATATAACATAATACTTTATGACAAATTGATATATTGATTATACAGTAAATTTAGCTGGGTTTCATTTGTGTACGTTTAACTAATATCAGAAAAGTGTCCAATTTACGTAAACAACTGTAAATTGTCTCTCATTTAGATCTAATGCTATGTTTTGTCAACAATAATCTCCTATGATATAGAGAAACGTCATACTCTATAAGAACACGAATAAAATATAATGAACTACGAAATATTTTTTTAGATTACGTGACATGTCCGCTTCGCTTCAAAGCAATAAAAGTTTGTAGGTTAGTATACAACAAGACGATACTCATAAAATCATACGTAAGTGAATGTAGTAAAACGGACACCTGTAATATACTGCCTTTTAGAATATATAAGAACATTGCACTGACATGCTGTTTCTCTTTGTTTAAGAAATTTTCATCCTAGAACCTCCTTCTTTCATGCTTCCAAAAATATTAAATACCAACTAACTTCTATTCAATAAGACTATTGTTCAGCTATGAGCGAGAATGCATTTGCAATAATGAATTAATTAATAATGTAATACGATAATAGATCAATAATAAAATGAAAAACATAACATAGAATTAATAGTGAAAATATGAATGCATAGATAGTAATTAAATTCATGATAGACGAAAGACCGACGAGAAGAACACGGCATCTGTATCAATTCACCACAGACGCAAACACGAAGTCTATAAAAGGGCTAAGCAAGTTGTAAGTGTGCTGTCGCGATTCAATTCGAATGAGGAATTCCGAGCCACCGACGGCAGACAAAACAACGGAAGCGCACAATGAGAGTAGCCTGTGGAAAATTAACTGGGTTAACGAATGAATGAATGAATGAATGAATGGGTGAATGTATGAATGAATAAGTCTGTAAATAAAAATAATAATATAATAGGTGAACGGTGCATGCATAAAATGATAAAGAACTTTAATAATGCAAAACTGAAGAAAACGTCAGTGGAATTTCTTGAATGTGCGCGAAAAATAAAAATAAAATAGGAATGAAAAACTAAAGAAAGCGTGAAGTAGGATCTGAATTCGTGACAGACGAACGCATCACAATGGGTGTTTCCGTGTAATAAAACTCGACACCTGTAGCATCTCACCCCATACACACATTCATTCACACCAGTTCATAAAACGGGATGGCGAAGCTCGTAGGTTTTGTCATGGAGGGAGAGGGCGCGATTCACATCGAATCAGCAATTCCCAGCCAGACAAATCAACCGCAGCGCACGATGATAAATGACAGCAACCCAAGAAAAATTAAACAAATGAATAAATAAATAAGTAAATAAGTAAATAAATTAAAAGTAATATATCTAATGAACGATGCATGTTTAATATGAGAATAACTTTCAGAATGAAGAAATCTTGAGTGAAATTTTTTGAATGCGTGCCAAAAATAAAAAGTAAAATATGACTGAAAAACTGAAGAAAGTGTGACGTAGGATTTGAATTCGTGACAGACGAACGCAACTTAATGTGTTTTCGTGTGAATTCGACACCCGTAACATGTCACCACCCACACGCACATACATACGCAAACCGACTCACGAGTTCATAAAACAGGATGACGCGTGCTTGAACTCGCTTGTTTTGTCGGGGGACGGGGCGCGATTCACTTCGAATCAGCAATGCCCAGCCACCGGTGGCAGACAAATCAACGGAAGCGCGCGACTCAATCTGGGAGGCGACGCAAGAACGGCGCCGCGCGGGCGTTGCATGGAGCCCCGGCGACGGCGGCGGCGCGGCGCTGCAAAAACGCTCGGGTCCCGCGTCGTAAGGCGTGGGCGCGGGCGCGGGCGCGCGGGCCGGGTCGTGTCTGACGAAGGGCGCCGCCGCACGACCGCCCGGAGCAGGATGAGCGTTTTTTCGCGGCTCTCCGGATGAGAAATATCAACGTACAGGGCTTTTCCAGGCTTCTTTGGCGACCTTCCGTAACTCAAGCTGCGTCGCTTGCGATGTTTGCGCTGGGCTACGAGATGGCGGGGGATAGATTCACTGATATCGGCAGGATTTTTGTCTGGCGCGTGGCGTTTGCGTCGGGTTGCCAGGTGACAGACGTGAAATTAAAGTGAATGTTGTTGAAAGGGCCGTGGTGGAAGCTCAGACTTGTGACTTGAATTGCGACTCAAATAAGTTGTCTGTTGTTGTTTTCAGTATTTCTGTCATTGATACATTGGTTGGTCATGTATTTTACATTTAATATTACATATTTGTTATTAATTTCTCAATTTTTATGAATCTAATTTAAATCACGCGCCTTTTATACCATTTTAGTATTCACTGATTCATAAGTTTTGATTTTCTGATGGTGCTTTGAGATTGAGATGTGCGCTTGTGATTATTACCTATCACCAGTGTCTCTAAGTTGCTGGTTTAAAGTCGTAACAAAGCTGGAAACTATAGTCCGTTTTCTTAGAATGTGAGTGTATGTCGAGATTTGTGACATTATACAGAGATTGCGTTCTAATTATTACAGGGATATGTCACAGATCTCTGTCGCTGATTTAGACTGTGTCGATTAAGATCTTAGACACTTATTGTCGCTTAATTTTTATGTTGTTTTACATCATGAATTCTCAGTATATACACCGGTCACGTTACATTATGGCCACCCCACTCTCAGAACATGTTCCTTGCCCGAAACGCATAGGCATATGCAACGTGCGCATGCAGTGTATGTGTAGAGCTGGACAGGCTTTTTGTACCGGCTAAGCTGGCTCAGAACATTAAGTGATGTCACTGCAGTGCCTCTGACCGACAGGTTCTACGATTCGAGTCCCGACTGTGGCTAGATTTTCGACATTAGCTAGGCACCTACGTCGATTTCCGCTGCTGTCTGGATGAGAATTCTAGCGGCCGACTGCTTTGATGTTTTTTTGCGTAGTTTCTCGGATTAACACGTGGCGAATATCAGAGCGGTATCCTAATCCTTGGACCACGTACCGCACACAATCGTTCCTTCCTTTTCCTTGTCCTATCCTCGCGTCATACTTACACACACACACACACACACACACACACACGGACACGGACACACGCTTAAATGCATTTTACTATCACACATGTAGTGTCGAGAGTTTAGAGGTTGTCCCGACTTGGTCGGTGCTCCGCTGGTGGGAGTTACCTGGATTGGGAATAACCTGCCAGCCGACGTGATTTCAGCGCCGGATCTAACCATTCAGTGAGGGAAGAACATCACAACCTCCCATGATAAAAAAGGCATTACACTTACGGGGCTAATGACCATAGCAGTTGACGCTACCGGAAACACGAAATAATCAACCACAGGCTATTTTCCGTTCTGCGGAGTCCAAACGGAAGACGAGGCAAACATCTCAGAGTTTTATTGAGGCCCAATTGTGATAATATGGTGTCTTCGTACCACCAGTAATACCGTAATACCAGTACCTGAAATGACTCATCTTGTTGGGTGCGCTCATGCCACTGTTGTAAGCCTGTATCAAAAGAAATAAACTCTTGTGATTTTGCATAATCACTTTAGGTCGTAACATTCTTAGTTAGGCTACAGAAATATTTTCATATATACCAAAATTAGACCGTTTACTTGTGTTATAAACGAGATGACTTCACATAGTGATATTATCTTCAATGTTTATAACATTTTATTTGTCTCTCTGAGATTGAAGTTCATTGAATTTATTATTGAAACTATTTTTAACTCAATACTGCAATAAATTGGCCAAATGAAACCAAGTGAGTACTATTTGAATATTACCAGCCAGTTTCGTTTTCTTTACATTCCCTTCTTCTTTAGATTAATCTCTTTTCTACTCTCTGACATTGTCTTGTCCCTTACACTTCTTATGAATTCTACCCTCTCCACCTCTCTTCAGTATGTTTCATGAATTTTTATCTCCAAAATTCTGCCTCTCCGCTTCTTATTTGTTTACCTTTACGCTCTCCCCTCTGGCACCTTCCCCGTCTTTCGCTTCTTGCATCAACCACTTCTCTCCAATCTTCTCTGCGTCTCCTTTCCCCATACGCATCTCCCCATCGTTCCTCCTCCACTCCCTTTGCATCCTTGCCCTCCTCCTTCTTTTGCTCTTCCTTTGTGTTTCCTTCCTTTCTATACCTCCCGCACATCTTCCTACTTTTTTATTTGTACTCATCTTCCCCAATTTCTCTTCCCTAATTCTCTTATCCTTTCTCCTTATCTCGTTTCTCATTCCCCTCGTTCTTCTCTTCCTCTTCTCCTTCCTTCCTCGATTACTCTCGATTACCCAGACTATTCTGATCCTCCTCCTTTCCTTCACTTTCCTCTTCTTTCTTCCCCTTCTCCTTCTCTCGTTCCTCCCCTGCTCTTCTTATTCTCGGTGTTCTCACTCTGTTTTTCGGGTTTTTTTCTCCTTTTTACTTCTCTCCTGCCTCCCCTCCCGCGCTGCTCTCATCCTCCTCCTCCCCCTGCGCCCCCGTCCGCCGCCACCGCCTCCTCCGCGAGGGCTAATCACTGCGCGGAGGAGCGCTCCCTGGGCGGCGCCGAGAACAAACACCTTGATGCGTGGGCGTGCGGGGCCGAGCCGCTAATCAATGCGCGCGAGTCGATGTCGGCGCCGAGCGAGGAGGCCTCGTTAGGATCTGTGTTTGATCTCGGGTGGCCGAAAGGCTGCGGAGGTGGCGGGGACGGTGAAGCGGTGAGGCCGCGGGGGCGGAGACGGAAGAGCCGTGAGGGTGGTGGGCGAGTTAAGGGTGCTGTGGTAGTGGTGGGAGGGTGGTTCGGTGGGGCGTGGGGCGGTGGGGCGTGGGGCGTGCGGGGCGTGGGGGCAGCTGGGGCAGTGGGGGCCGGGCAGGCGGTGGGCGCGGCGCGGTCGTTGGGGGGGCGGTGGCCAGGTCGCCGGAGTCCGCTCCCTCCTTGGCGCGGGTCGATGGGCTCGTGTGTTTTGTTCGCGGCTGAACACCTGCGAGGCGCCGCGCCGCGCCGACCTGGGTCACAGTGAACCAAAAATTTATCTGCGAGAGCAAAAGCTTGTGAGATTTGGCGCTGAAGGAAAAAGGGCGACGTTCCCTGCCTCCCCGCCTCTGAAAGAGGTCAAGTAGAGTCGGGAAGCTGGGAGGCAGCGACTAGGGATCGTTGCGATGCGCCCATGTGTCGGAGACTGCGAGGGTCATAATGAAGGATCTTAATAGTAACGGTGTGGGTGAAGAACTGAGATCATCTTAATCACATTATAGAAACTGCGAAGAGCTTGTTTTATATTGGTAAATTCTTGCGTTGAATTTTTAATGAAAACATTCATTGCGTACTTATAGATCATAGATAACACATATTAGTCTCCTTTCTACATTTCCCTTTCCCTCTCAACTAATACACAAATGCGAGCTGCTTTTAATACCATTTTGACTTTGAATTTTTTTCCTCAACTGTCGCACCTACGCTAGTGTTGTCTACACCTTATTAGACATTCCGAGAGCAATTGCGGTACGGGGAGTTAGCCCATAAACCTCTTAGCGGAGTTAACTAGAATATTTTGAAGTAATTTGAAGAAAATAATATGGTGTTTTGGGGGTAGACTCCAAAACTTGAAACTTGTGAAGACTCAATATTAACTGAGTTTCCTCTTCATTAAAAACCGGAATCTTTCAAAGCTTAAAATTGCGAAGGCGTGAAGTAGTTCATACCACGTTTTAAATGAGAAGTCGAAACACCAATTGAAACTTGTCTTTACTCTTTTCTATTTTCCACACCTAAAATTACTAGCGCTTCTCAAGGATAAATATTAACATTCAATATATTAAGAGTGGTTGGATATAAATTCGGATCCATCGACATTCGACCGGCTGAGTTGGTTCTCAGCCACATCTCCACTGTAGAGCCTCTAATTAGGAGATCCAAAGGTTCAAGTCCTGAGAGTGAGGGGTTTTTGACACTAGCTTGAATTCGACCGCTTCTGGATGAGAATTCCCGCGGCCGGCTAATCTGTTTGGTAGTTTTCAGTGATTTCTTCGAACAGCACCAGGCGGATACCGGAGTATTACCTTAACAAAGGGACCGCGGACAGCGGGCAATTTTTCCATTATAATCTTCTGTCCCTTCTCTTCCCCTAAACACACCCACACACACTTACGTGCACTACACTAACATACACATGAAGAGACGAGTTGAGAGTTTAAAGCTTGTCCCGGCTGGACCGATGCCTCACTGCCAGATACATGGAGGTGAATAACTTCACAAGCCGTAGCGCAGGTCGTCACCGGATATCAGTTCCAGCGTGGCCACAACTGCCAGTATATAACACGCACTACTCTTACAAGTCTTAATGACTATAACAGTTGACGCGCTGGGAAACAAAGTAATAAGTTCAAAGAAATGGTCGAAATTTTAATAATTGACACCACTCTGTCACCCTTTTGTGTTTACGCTCAGAAATATATTCCGCAGACGTAAAGAATACCAAGCTGTAAGCTTGTTACTGAGTAACAAACGTATTTTAATAATTAAATTTGTTCAAAGAATTGTCATCCCGACCGGGATTCGAACGGTAGCCTAGTGATTAGAGCAACTGGGCGTAAACCAAGAGTCCCGGTTTTGAATACCGGTCGGGGTGACAATTCTTTGAACAAATTTTATTGATCAAAATTCTAATCGCCTGCGCTGAGTTGTCTGCCAAAGATTTCGTTTGAGGCCACTGTGGAGCCAACACACGGGCGAGAGTGGCGGCGGCGGCGGCGGCCACCGCGGTGCGCCGGGCATTAATACACCTCCTTCATTAGCCACGGGGCGGGTGGCTGCCTCGGACAGTGATTGATTCTCGCTCGCCCGCTGCCTGGCGCTACACCTGTTTGCCACGACACTTGACGCTGTCTTTCGGCGCCTCTTCACAATGGCTAGTGCGCAACGGGGGCGATTTGTTTGGCTTGCTTAGCCGGAAATAACAAACAAAAGGGCGCCGGCACGCAACTCGTCTGAATATCGACTCTCACTTCTTTGAACAACCTGATGCTTGCTGTCTTGACGCTACTGTTCTGGAACGTAGTGTGGCTTGGCTTGCGTTAAAACAATAAGGTTAAGAGCCTTCTAATGACCATCGCAAGAAGTTTAACCGGAAAAATAATTTAATGCCTACTACGTTGTATTAATGTAATTAAGTTTTATCAATGATAGGCATTAAGTGTTTTTCTGCATACTGCTTAATATTCGGGACAAGTTCAACTTTCTCTCCTCTCTCTCTCTCTCTCTCTCTCTCTCTCTCTCTCTCTCTCTCATATATATATTGGATATATATATTGGATATATATATATATATCCAACACGTAATTATTGAGTAGGAATATAATAAAATAACTGTATAAGTTATGCTAATAATATGTTTCAAATCGAATTTGTAAATTAACATAGAATTTCCATTTCCTACTGTAACAGGTTCATTTTTTTACAAGCATGCAAGAATTCTTTATTCTCTCGTTCATTTCGATAAGGATTCTGAAAGATTAATTTTGTTATTACTTAATTTCTTTAACACACTTTTTCGCAAGTTCATTTTACATCTACAAACGTTAGAATGTCATACACGTTTCCTAAGAGGATATATGAATGGAAGAAATTGACAACTTGACACTGATGTTGAGTTAATTAAATGCACTGTTTGTCCGTGATGTGTGCAATGTGAGAATGCGATTGTAAGTATATGAAAAGACTGGTAAATCATGCTCAAATAGTTGAACATACAAATATTCTAAAAGCAAACATCATCGCGCTTAAAGGAAGAGAAGACGTAGAGAGAACAAAAGAATGAACGGCCATGATTAGAGGATGGAAGAGTCCGTACACCATCTATCCCTCCCAGTGTAGAATACAAAGACGACATTGATATAGGCTCTGATCATTTGTTTCACTTTTCAGGTTGAAGCATTCCTGCAATTCCCAGTGCAACACAAATATTCCCGAGACAAGAGTGAGCGATTTTCAGATGGACATTTTTTTCTGGAACAACCGCTGCGCTTTCCCACCTTCTGCCTATTCCACACACTATCCTTGGTGGACTGAGAGGCAGAGGAAACTAGAAACCCCCAAGAAAAACCTTGTCGAGAGCTCGCTTTGTCGACCGCAAATTCCACATGAATCGGCCACAGATCGACGTGGGGGCCCAGTGGTGGAAGGCTTACGCTCTATCCGCCCCTCCGAGCATACGCGCAACATCAAGTGCATTCTGAAGCTCGCCATTGAGAAGGGTAAGCGATTTACCCGGATTTAACCGGAGCACCTCTCCGTGGCCGCCGCTCTACTCGGCCGCCACCTGCGGCGCGGGGCGGCGCGCCGACCCGAAGAAAGGGGACGCCTGAGTACAGAGTACGCGCCCGCACGCGTGATTCAGCTGGCGTGCTCCCGCCTTCAGTGACGGGTGAAATTGGCGCTGTGTCGGAGCGGGCCGCGGCGGCGCCTCAAAGGACGCGAGCTACTTCCGCGCTGTGTACGCAATTTGCCGTGCCTCCGCGGCTGAATGCCTGAGCGAGAGCCGGGAAGCCCCGCGCGACCTCTCGGCCTTCCAATTAAGCCCGTTAGTGCTCTAAGGCCCCGTGCCCTAAGTGCCCGCGGCCGGCATTCCACGCGCACCCAGAAGAAGCCTCTCTCCCTCTCTCTCTCTCTCTCCCTTCAATGGGGAACGTGACAATCGCGGGTCAAAGGAACGGGCGGAGGGTAAATATCGGCATTGAGTGAGTATTTTGTGTTTCCGGACGCGTCAACAACTCTGGTCGTCAGTCGCGTGAGTGTAGTTGATGTTATAGCCGAGAGGTAGGGGTGATCTTCCTCCGCTGGAAAGCGATTTTCAACCGTAACGTCCACTTGCGAAGCATTCTCCTCCAGATATCTCCTCACGCGAGGAGCCATCCAGTCTGGACAAACTGAAAGCTTCCGACTTCTTTCTCACCATGTACACTTGTGTAGTTCATGTCAGTGTGTGTATGTGTGTGTAAGGGAAGAGGAAGGGAAAACGATGGAGAAGGGAAGATTGCGCATGATTCGTAGCCCTTCTGATGCAGTTTTGCCACGACATTAGCCAGATATTGATAGGATAAATCAGATCAGAGCAGTTAGTCACTAGAATGTTGTGTTATTTTGTGTTTCCGGACGCGTCAACAACTCTGGTCGTTAGTCGCGTGAGTGTAGTGCATGTTATGGTCGAGAGGTAGGGATGAACTTCCTTCGCTGGAAACGAGTTTCAACCTGAACGTCCACTTGCGAAGTTTCTCCTCTAGATATCTCCTCACGCGAGGAGCCATCCAGTCTGGACAAACTGAAAGCTTCCTACATCTTTCCCACCATGTACACTTGTGTAGTTCATGTCAGTGTGTGTATGTGTGTGTAAGGGAAGATGAAGGGAAAACGATGGAGAAGGGAAGATGCGCATGATTCGTAGCCCTTTTGATGCAGTTTTGCCACGACATTAGCCAGATATTGATAGGATAAAATCAGAGCCGCCAGCACTAGAATGGTCTTCTAGAAAACAGCTGAATTCCAGCTAGCTATAAAGCTAGTGTCAGCGTCGGGGCTCGAACCCTAGGACGTCCTACTCAGAGACTCCGCGGTCGCCATCCCACGCGCACTCCGAAGAAGCCACTCTCTCCACAGTGAGGAACGTGACAATCGCCACTCAAAGAAACGAGCTAAGATACTGGCATTGAGTATTTCATATTTCGGGACGCGTCAACATCTCGTCGTTAGTCACGTGAATATTAATAGTCCAAATGTGGGGGGAGATTCTTTCGTGTTGGAAAGCATATGCGGCGCCGATCTGAACATTGAATAGCTAAGCATTCTTCTCCATATATCTCCCTCAGCGGGAAACTGCCCCAATCTACTGAAGCTCACGACTTCTTTTACGACGTGTGTGCTAGTGTAGTTCGTGACTTGTGTGTATGTATGTGTGTGTGTGTGTAATGGGAGAAAAGAGAACAAGGATAAAGGGAATATTGCAGGCGATCGATGATTCTTCTGATACGTTATTGCCACGACATTCGCCTGATATTTATCGTAGAAACCACATCAGAGCGACCGATCGATAGATTTCTCATCCAGAAAGCGGGTGAATTCGACTTAGCTATAAAGCTAATGTCCAAAATCCGCCGCAGTTGGGTCTCGAACTTTAGAACTTCCCAGTCAGAGACGTTACGGCCAGAATTTCACACGCCATAGGAAGAAATTCCTCACACTTCAAAGAAGGATGAGACAACGGTAAAACAAAAGAACAGTAGAATATTGCCATTGAAATTAGATACTTTCTTTGACTCTGCTACGTTTGAATCACAATACACATCACGATTGGCAATGAGACCGAAATGTATTCTTATAAAACCAGGTTGATTGTCTATAATTGGTCGAGATATTGACAAGCTTCAGTCGTGTCTACGACTTCAACATCGATAATTCCGACGTAATTTTCTTCAATGTGAGTCACTTCATTGTGTGTTCAAAATGTTCATACACAATTATTTTTATAAATCTCCTCTACTTGCCTATTAGCTACACCTTAACTTCGCATAATACTAAATTATTTACAATGGAATTTTATGCTCTTCACAAATTAATCTTACGATGGTGGTCAGTAAAATAATAATCAATAAAACGTGACTTATAGGTTTTTCATTTACCCCCACACTATGCCAAGTGTCCGTGCCCCATATGCACGCTTATAGGATTCCATGAAGACCGAGAAGAAAGCTCTCTGTACTACAACGGGGGATGAAACATTGAAGAATAAAAGAACGCTCCGAGTATAATTTTCATTGAAAGATTTGGGTTATTTTCACATATATCAAATGTGTATTACTTCTCACGTATTTTAAGATCAGAATAAAAATTAGTGTATCTGCTATTTACTCAAGTAGCAAATGTAAAATATTTATCAGTTGAGAGCTTAGGCTTCCGCGACCGGAGTCAGTATTTACCTGGCTGTCCGGGTGACGCCGCGTCCATGGCGAAGGTGCCGACGTTTCGCCCTGAGGAAGATCGGTACCGTCGCCATGCACGCGGCGTCACCTGGACAGCCAAGTTAATATTTATCAGTTTGTTATAATCGCATTTTTATTTTGTTTTTTATATACTGTGAAGAGGTCATTTCTTGGTACGTTTTAAAAAACCTTAGGTACTGAATTACTCTAGTTCCTTCTCTCCAATCTATTTCAAACTAATTCAAATTCAAGAGAGTGAGCAATAATTTAATAATTACAGCAATACTAAGAGCTTGCAGTCGGCAAATAATATTTATAAGAGACCAAAGTTGATACTAGGATGTCGAGTATCTCATTGGGATTAGTTGGGCGGATGCAAATGTTTAGTGCCATGCTCAAACCACTGCACTGTCGTCCAGAGCTTTAGCAACAATTTGAAAACGAATAGAACCTGTCATTTCAGAATTGAATAATACGCCTTTTTTATTTTCATAGATTTCATTTAATAGATTTCTTTCTATCTATGATTCATACAATCAGAACTGAAAATTCGATGGTATGAAGGAGATAATGAAGCAAAATGTTTCGTCAAAATATCCAGCTTATGAAATTACCAAGCTTTTTAATGTAACGTTTCAGCAGATTGCAGAATTTTTTGGTTTGTAATTGAATAAGAATTAGTCCATAAAAATCAGATAAGTCACTATATCAAATGTGCGTGCAATTCCGTTTTCCAAAATATCATTGGTTAGTGTTTAACACATAAGGAAAACCTAGTTAGGTCGTTGACTTGAAGGGTCTTAAGAAACATGAGAATGTGTTGCGTTCTCGTCCACAGAGCCCGTGAATAGGCTCGTCGCTACGAGAAAAAAATCGATAGGTTCTTGAGAAAACAAGCTTCCCACAAAACAGCTCCCACCAAAGCTCAGTCTCGAGCAAAGAGGAACACGGCATCGGGGGCCCCTTTCAGTCCGCATCTCACAATTATGAATTGTTCTCCGCGCTCGTTACATCAACCCCTTTTGAATTCCTTTACGTGGCTTCTATTTATACACTTCAAGTGTTCTCGGAAGGATTACGGTCGGTTCGCGCGGCGTTGACGCCGGGGAGAAGACAGAGCTCCAGACGGGCTTGCTACGCGGGGAGGGGAGGCGGGTAGGAGGATGGGCAGGAAGAGAAGCCTGGGACGGCGCGTTGCGGGGGAAGGGCGGAGCAGGGTGCAGTGAAATAATAGGAGGGAACGGAAAAGGAAGTTGCGATGCAGCGGCGCGCGAGCGGGCTGGTATTGCGATGAGGAAAGGGAAGAAGGAACAAAACAAGGGCGAAGACCATCCGAAGAGGTAATGGGAGAAGGTGTGAGATGGTTAAAAGAAGAAATTGAACATTGTGTGAGCGCAGAAAGAAAGAAATAGGAACGGGATGGAATGAAGTCAAGAACACATGACGAGAGATTAAATCTGATGAGAGTTTGGTTAGATCAGGGTGAAAGCTGGATAACAGTTTGGTTAGAGCCGGATGAGAGCTGGGAGAGATCTAGGAGAGATCTGGGAGAGATCTGGGTGAGATCTGGGTGAGATCTGGGTGAGAGCTGGAAGAGATGTGGATGAGAGCTGGGAGGGAGCTGAGTAGAGAGCTGGGGAGAGTTGTTTGAGAGATTTGTAAGAAATGCTGGGAAGGAAGGAAGTGGGGTAGAGTGAGAGCGTTTTGATAATAGATTAAGGGAAGGGTGAAGAGTAAGAGCAAGTTGAAATTAGAGTAAGAGTGGTGAGGGCGGGGTGAGATATGTGGGGTGAGATATGTGGGGTGAGATGGTTGGGTTGAAAGGGAGGGGAGGGCGGGGTGAGTGCAGGATGAGGTCAGAATGAATAGCACAAGGAGTCCCCACGCTGCCTGGTAGGAAGGAGGAAAGAGAAAACGTTGAAGATGGCGGGGGAGCAGGATCGCAATGGGATCATACAGGTGGAGAGAAACGGGACCAATGACAAGCGGTGTTGAAACGGGGAACACCAGGAACCGAAGAGGGTGAGAGTAGCCGGAACGGGATACGATTGCAGCCCATGGTGATAGGTGCAGGCGGATCAAAGGGGGAAAAGGCTGGTGCGAAACGGGGTGGACGCGACTGGGAGGTGGGAGCGGGGACGAAACCGGAAGCGGAAGTGGACGCGGGGAAGTGCAGCGCCGCCGCGAGCCGCTGCTGAGCGCCTCTCGACAAATGGCGATCGATACGCCGCGAGAACTGGCACCGCTTCCGCAGGCAGAGGCTGCTCAAATCCCGTGTCGGTTTTGATTGTCTCGTGGTTTGATTTTTTTTCTTTTCGGTTTGAGATTTCGGATGTACTGTTTAATAATTATGCATTCGAATTATGAAATTCAATTTAAAAGTATGGCGACAATTTTAACTTATTTTCAAAACTATTACAGAAAAATTTATTATAATTATGTTTTATATTAAAGTTAATGTGTACTTAACTTATCTTTTAGAGATTAAGTTCCATTACTGATCCTAGTTTATATAGGGTATTAAAATGCATAAACATGTACGTGACCTTTCAATTTAATTATATAAATTTCTAATTTTCAATATTTTTAGTCTGGTCTTCATGAATAGTCAACTGTAGTCTCTAAATTGAAGTTTTCATTTTTAATATACATACATTTTCACGTTTGAGTACTTTTAAAGATAGTTTAAAAAATTATGTTGGTCACTGACATTATCTGAAGAAGAACAACGCTTAGTTTTACGAAACGTACAAATAAATTATAAAATCTATAAAAAACATGAATCCTGGCTTCACTTTAATGTGAATTTCACCAATATACTTCCAACAATTCATAACAGAAATTTCCCTCTGACATGTTTTCCGTGTTGGTTTAAATATGCTGCTAATTTTAGAATATGTTTCGGTTAAATTAGTACGCTAGCGAACGACTGTTTTCTTCTCTGATGGGAGTAACATTAAACCACAGAAGTGGCCTCTGATGACAATATAAAATGGTCTAACCTCCTCAGTGCTTTAATCTTGTTTTAAATATAAATGAACTCGTAATGAAAATATGTCATATATTATGTATTGTATATACTAATTATATTTATGACAACGTATCTTTACGATTTCTTCTATACAATATTTAATAAACGCGTTTAATATCTCCTCATACGTTTTCCCTTTCTGGCCGTACTTCCCTAAGCAGCAAACGGTGTTTCCGCTCTCAAAGTATTTGGCTTGCCGCAGCTGTGCCTTCAAGTGACCGTGCTGAGTCGCTGAGGCACGAATACGACTGCACGGGCGGGTAAAACTGACCTCGACCCTGAGTTACACAGTCGCTTTTCTCTTGAATCTCTTCGAAGGGCTCTTCTTGTTGAAGTTTGAGTGGACAGGCATTTTCTCCTGACTGAATATTAAAGGGGCAAGAAATGGATTGTTTCTTTAGGATCAGATCACAGGAGGTATGAAAAATCAAATCACTACAATGAGAGAATGTCTCCCTGCCTGGCTGAAGCTCGACAGAAATGGCATAAAACGTGACGTCTCTTCACGGGGACAGTCGACTGTGCTCGACATCTATGGTTTCCTCACCTCACTTCATACTTAAGCATCCCCACAAGGCAGCACAGCACACTGTTGTACAAACGTTCTTTCGTTCTCTCCTTGGGGGTTTAAACACTCGTGGGCCCAAACCGCTGTCTATCGGATTGTCAGACCAGGCCCTCGTGTACCTGGTGCTTAAGTCAAATCTCCTAGCACAACCACCACCAACCGCAACCCCCGCCCACATTCGCCACTGCCAGTCAGCGTCATCGTCGCCATTGCCAACAGCACTGCGGCCACAGCTCGCCGCCGCAAGCGACCGCCCCCACCCC
>BOPP01000161.1:1624310-1657496 GCA_017312745.1 Gryllus bimaculatus | reverse complement strand
AAAACAAGACAAGCACAAAATTTAGAAATTAATTTAGTAGAACTGTTCAAGAAAAATAAGTATTTAATAAAGGATTATAAGTGTTTAATTCTTTACCTTCTTTTACTTCTCTAGAAATTAAAAATTATGTTATAAAAATAAAGAATTTAAAGAAAAAGTTAGAAAATACATAAAAAAGAAAATTAATTCGGAATATGGTGGTCATATAAATGTCAACAATGTATGTCAATATGTACTTAATCAACACAAATCGCTGAGAAGGCTAAATAAATCACCTATTCGTTAACGTTTTTCAGTGTCCGCTAACCAAAAGAAATCACCATTACCTGAGAAATAAAACAGCGCCAGAACTGTGAATGCAAATAAATCAAATATATTCTGCAAAAAGGTCAAAGCAGTACCAAGCTCCGATGATATTGATAGAAATAATTGCGTGATATTTTATGGAAACATTTTTTACAAGAGTAATGTGATGCAATTCATTTTTCTCTGTTGAGTTAGGTTAGCGAGCATTGCAAATAAATATAATGAATATCAATTATTTTGGAACGCATTGATAAAATATTGCACACGTTACACTATACACCCGATTCAACCAACCAAGGGAAAATGTAATTGTTTCATTAATTAATGAGAAAAAACAGTACGGCATAATTACGAAGCGCAATAACGGAGAAATAGAAGTATGGGTTCTAAGTTTTCGTGATATCCTATGTAAGGCAAGGGAATTGAAAATGTGTTGCTACTTGATGAAATTTTAAGAAAATTAGCAAAACACGTTTATCATATTTTGTTGTGTTTTACGTTGCATTAACTCAGACTATGTAAGTAGTTAATTTGCGCCTCGTGTTACGTAGATTGACATTTACTCATAATTAAAAAGTGGAATTTAACGGAAGTAAAAAGCTATTGTTTTATTTTATAAAATGTCTTTTTTAATTAAATTTAAACTTTCAGTAAAATGTGATGCATAGATGAACATATGTTGAATTATCACTGTACTGCCAATGTACTGAGCACATTTCGTGTACATGCGATGAACATCAATATCAAATTTCATTCTCGTATCAAAAACTCAAATAACAAAAAAATAATGAAACTTCAAATTGGTATCGTAATTTGCAATGCTCATAAAAACGATAAATTTAAATCCCACCAGTCTCCGTAAATTAGTCGTGCCGAAGATGCTACATTTCATCCATTGAAATCTGCTTCGAAAACCTATTTTTAAGGGTCATTATTACGTTAGGATCTTGTAATGAAATAACACGCAATATTAAAGTCTAACAATTACTGAACTGAACTACACTAACGTACTCGTTGCTGAATTAGCAAATATTAACATTTTGTTCACATTTCGTGACTAAAAAGCCTCATGTAAAACTTTTATTTCATTTTCAGTATTATAAAATTTGAGAAACGTTAACTCTAAAAAAAGCTACTTTACATGTATTTCACTTCACAATATCTTGTTTATAGTAACATCTATTCTATATTACTAAAGCAGTTACAATACTTTTATAATATTTTAATTCGTTGTAGTTTCAAAAAAGTTAAAATTCAATCCGAATTCCTAGGACTTGAACTTGAAGTGAGCTTACGCTATCAGATACATTGACTCGATCGCCATTGCCCTTGGGAAGTGGGTAGCATTCGCACGAGGCTCCGAGCAATCGAGAAATCACCAGAGGCGAAGCTGCTCCCAAGGGCGATTAGTTCCATTCCAAAGCCACTTACTACTCAACACTTCCTGTCGCACAGGGTTATCAGTCAATGTGAATTCACGAATTCCCCGAAACACTCGTGCTCTTTATTAACTACATACATTTTTCGAGTCGATGAAAAATCATGTCTGCTTATAAATATTCATACGTTGATTCACTTCATTTTTAAAAAATCGAAGCAATTATTTGTATTTATTAAGAACTAGGACATTACAAGATAAAAATGTAAATATTATAAGCCAAGCTAACACCGAAATAAATTTAAAAAATATTACATCATCGAAAATAGTTCACACAATTCATTAAAATATTCTAAAAATATAATTTTTAATTCAGTATCATCTATATTGTTTTTAAATACATTTTGCTATATCTATTATTATTATTACTATTACTATTATTATTATTATTATTATTATTATTATTATTATTATTATTAGCGTATAGGCCAAATCTGACCACGCTACACGATTGACGTGCGTAATTTTTCCCGGATCAGGTTTTTAAGCTAGATTTCTTAGTACAACAAGGTTGTTACGCCTTGAAGTGTGAATTATGAGATGATAGGATGATGATGAGGGGTGAAGGGTAAAATCACAAATACGATCTGTCTACGCAGGACGCGAACCTGCAGCCTCGTCGGCGCCCGCAAGTCATCGGTCACGGGGCAGACTTATATATTATTATTATTATTATTATTTATTATTATTATTATATTATTATTATATTATTATTATTATTATTACTATTATATATTATTAGAGTTGTTATTGTTATTCAAATATATACTAAGAGTTTTATAGGTACAACAAATTGTAGTTGAGAAACTGTAAGAACCACTGTAATATGTTAGCTCTTTAATTATGACGCGCTCTTTAACAACGCGGGCAAATCATTTGACTATTCCGCCACACTTCCCCAGAGCCCCATTTGTTACCGGCCAGCGTCCTCTGGCGGGCGGCGGGGGCTTCGCGGGGACCGCTGTTCCCGTCTTCTCTCGGCTCATCCTCCCCCCTCCCCCCTCCCCTCCGGCGCGACTCCAGGGAAACTGAGAACCGACAAACGACAGACTAGCTGGGCTCGCGGTCCAAAACCCTAATCGTATGACCGCAGGGACAGTGCGATTTGCCATTCACTCTGCGGCCATTTTGGCCTGCCCCCTTTCCATCCGATTACCGGCTCGTGCTCGCGAGCACCCGGGGTCCCCGGGGCCCCGGCCCCCTCGGCCGCGGCCCCCGGCTCCTTCCACCCCCGCTCCCGCTCCGCCCCACCCCCGCCCCCCCCGTCGCCAACGTCGCCGTCGCCGCAGTCCGCCCGCCCGCCGCTCGCCTCGCGCCCGGTCCCAATCATCCGGGAGAAATCATCGACCCACGAAGCCCCCGATTGATCCCGGCCGTGAACGACCGCCCACGCGCCCGCTCGCCGCCTAACGGCCCAGTGACGGGGTGACCGGTCGCGTCTTAACGCACGTCCTGGCGATGCTCCTCCCCGCCCTATCTCGGCGGCCCCGCGTCCGGTCGCCGCTCTAGATAAACAAACAGCGCGCAATCAAAAGAAACATACACGCCTTTCACAATATTTCTTCTTCACCTTCCCGCGTTTTCTGTTTGCTTTGTCGTTTTTCGTCGTTCCCAAGCCTCAAACTACAAGTTTTACTTTTTCTTCCCTTTCATGTTTGCGTCGTCACTACAAAATTTTCTCTATTCGTTATCACTTTTAACTTTATTGTTCAATTTTACCGTAGAATCCATGATTTCCTTCCTTTCGCAAAGTTTTCTATCGTTTCCACTCTAATTTTTCTTCTAAACAACTCTTTTGATCTATTTCTTCTTTCTCTTTCTCTCTCTCTCTCTCGCTCTCCCTCTCTCTGACTTTCTCTCTTTCTCTCTCTCTCTCTCTCTCTCTCACTCTCTCTCTCTCTGACTCTCCGTTCTCTCTCCCCATCTCACTGGATTCGTACTTCCTATTCATTTCCTATTCTCACTCTTATCTAAGTCTGCACCATAAACGTTATCGGCACAATCAACATTTGGTCGTAGGCGATCAACCTGATTTCACAACGGAAGTACAAGTATGACCAATTCTAGTGACAAACGACATCCAATTATTACTGCATGGTTTTTAGAGTTTCTTATGGATAATTTTACTTTTCATCGGCCTATTCCAGGATTGCTCAAATGCAATAATTGGAGCAAGACTGCCCGCGATGGCCTTAATTGCACGCGTTGCATCTCGTGTGTCGTTGGATTATTGGTTTCGTTGGATTATAGATATTTCGTTGGTTGATCGCACCCGGGCACCTTCTACCGGGAGATGACATCAACTAATGTATCTCCCTCACCGGGAGGTCGTAGGTTTGAATCCCGACGGTGGCGGGATTTTCGACAGATAGTCAGCTACGTCGCATTCAGTCACAGTTTAGAATTCTGGCGACTGGCTGTTCTGATCGGTAGTTTTCCGTGGTTTCTCCGGTCAACGCTAAGCGAATGACGGAGCAGTAACCTAACAAACAGGCCATGGACCACGCGCGATCTTTTCTAGCTCTCCCTTGTCCTATCCTCACCCCCTTACACACTCTTACACTAGCATGCACTACACTACCACACATGCCGGGAGACAAATCCCCGCTGGTGAGAGATGCCTGGTTGGGAAAACCCCGCTAGACGGCGGTAGATCGGCGCCAGATATCGCGATACAGCAGGGGAGACCACTGTCCGTGGCCCGTTGTATAGGGAACTGATCCTGCGTTCGGCTGGAAGTGATCTGGGAAACCACCGTTTGGAGCCGACGACAACCATCTCAATTCCGCCAAGAGGCACTAATTCTCTTGCCACTCGGATGTTCATGATGACTAATTCTCAGATGTTCACGAAGCTAAGATTCGACTCGCTACCGTACTTCTCATTGGAACTGTCAAATGCCACGATTTTATCGCCAAGAACTAATTATTAAATTATAATAAAGAAAGCATCCGATATAATGATATCATGAAATGTAATTACAATCAATCTGTCATTATTACAGTGTATGAACCAAGTGGTAATATAAAATAACAATATGAAGTAGAGAAATTTTAGAAAAACAGTACAAAAGAAACTTTACTCATGTCAACAACCATAAGCCCTTTTTACAAAATTGCGGTATATTTTTGCGTAAAGCTCACACTAGTCAAATAATAAACACTTAAAGTACGTTATCCAGAAATATTTGTCTTTTTTTTAAATTTCATTTGAAATCCTAATGAAATATTATTTCTTCATTTTTTTTCTTCTGCACCGAATGTCAACAATAATGATTTTAAGAGGAATAATAAAGGCTTCTTTTTTGATTTTTCTATTAAAATTAAAATAAAAGTCACATTCGTAATGAAAGACGATTCTAAACTATAACTCAATATGCTTGGAAAACATGTAGTGTTAATCCATTAGTGTTATGTAACTGTATATATTACATTGCGGATTTTGCTAATGTTCTGGCTACCCACTATTTGATTTTGAAATTTGTAATTTTATAACATTCAAGAATGTTAACAATTTGAGTTTTATTCACGATATTTAATATAGTATTAACATAATAATAACGATATTTCTTTTACTTAATAGTGTAGGTCTACAGAACATGACACAGTACAGCGCAAACCATCGTACAAACCTCCCGGACTAATTCAAGCACTAATTTGCATCGTTTCTCACAGGAACTGTTGTTCCACGCCACTATTCGTCAACCTACGTGCCGTTTCTCACCATGGCGCAGGTGCTACCACACAACCCAGACAGATCTATGGTTTAAGGCGGAGTTACCTTTGGAGGTAGCGATGTGTGGGTGCGAGTGTGTGTGTGTGTGTGTGTCTGTGTGTGTATGTGTATGTTTGTGTGTGTCTGTTGCAAAGTAAAGCTTGTTTTCCTCCTTTCCGAGTTGCCCTAGACAGAACTGCTCGAGTTTTCCAGGCGCTATTGTAAATGACTTCGCAGAAACCGAGATATGAAGTTTATGTAGACTATTCGTTTCCAAGTTGCTTCTCGTTGAAGAGTTCGCTTTCCCGCACAGAAGCCCCGTGCATCGCGCCTTGTCTGCCTTCTCCTCTCGTTTGTCGGCGCCGTCGCCTCCCCAAACAAAGTCCTCACACCATGCGCTCTTCTGCCTCCGGATCCACAAACAATATAACCCGCTTCTTCTCCTACAGTCAATCGACATGCAATGTGTGTTTAATTGTAATTCAACAAAGCGTCGATTGCCGGATTAATCAATGCCAGCCTTTGTGGGGAAAATAAGAAGTCTCCATTATCGAATAGGTTATACACAGAGAAAGAATACAAAATATCTTCCAAATCCATTTGTAATACGGAAGAAATTTTTGTGATACATCGATAGTATCTTTATGTATATTCGATGATTTAATAATTTTATGCATATTGTATCCTATAAGAAAACATAGCGGTGCTAAAACAGAACGATTTTTCTCGCCCGTATTTTCACATAAATGTACGCGAAAAGAACTCAAAGTTTTGAAAATTTGTACATCACCTTTTTTCGAAATTTATTTTTAAGGAATATATTTCATTACGAAAAAAATATATATCTTTAATGTTTTAGTTGTGGAAGACTCCGAAATTTTGAACTTTTGTAATTTTGAAAAATCAGGGTTTTCAATCAACATGAGATCTACACTGTTCTCTTAAACGTCTTTTACAGTATCCAAAAATAAAACTTAATCAAAAACAATGGAGCCATTTTTTGAAAATTTTGAAAATATCTCAGAGTCTTCCTGTAAAATACTCCCCAAAATTAAAATATCTGTTTCCGATTCAAGGATCCACGACATCAGCCAGATCAATTCGGCAATATATATTTTGGAGAAAATCGGTTGAACGGTTTAGCCACTGGCGTTCATCACAGACGGACAGACAGACGGAGGGACGGACAGACAGACAGACGAACGGATAGACACGTTTTCCGTCATTCGATTTTTCGGTATCAAGGACCCACAAAGCATGGGTTCTGGCTACACCAGTCTCTTTACTCCGTAGCGAAAAAGTAATAAATCTAACTAATCCAAACGTATGGCGTGTATTTGGCAAGCTGGTATGCTGACATCTGGATAATCAGCACTGTACTGTAATGGGCTGTTTAAAGCAACGAATAGAGTTTTAGACATTTAAATATGTAGTTAATTGTCGCACGAAAGTCCATGTCTGTTTATATGTATGTATGTATGTATGCCTGTTATCCTTTTAACCTCTCCGGTTGTAGAAGGAACCACTGCTTAGGGTGTGGTTACAGCTTAGGGTGTCGGCTTCAGCCAGTGAGAGAGTATCATACTCTCACTGGCTGAAGCCGACTTGCCCTCCAGGTGCTGCAACCTTACAAGTTTTCCATTCCATCATCCGAAGAAGTCCGCGGATCCTTAAACGGCGTGTTTTTCATGTACTTCACATATGTAGCTAGGAGCATCATATCGGTTTCGTCCCGTGTTAGTGGAATAGGGGGAATGGCCACTTTAGGTACAACCAGGAGTGGCTTGAATGCCCGATTTTCGCAAGAGGGAAGGAGTGTCACGTTTTTCATCCTTACGTTTGTGCATTACGCCCGCCCCTACAACTTTTGAACTAATCAATGTATTTCTACGTATTTTCAGCGTGATAGCAATGTAGGTTGTATAAAGTTATATAAAAAACAATATGATGGATAACAATATGATGCTAACATAGCGAAGTAATCAAAGATAGTCGATTAAACTTTCATCTTTTATTTAAGTAACTTCGTCTATAGCAGTTACATTTTTTTCACAACTAAACCATATAAGTGTTTCAAAAAATGTTTTAGACGTACATTACTGCAGAAAAGTACACATATTCTTTTTTCATATTTCATTTAAGAAGTAATGCTATGATAAAAACGTTTTATCTTTTCTTTATAAAGTGAACAAAACAAAATGAGAAAATATGTTGAAGTGGATTTTAGTGCATTGTACCATACAAGTATATTTATTTCAAATATCAGATTTATGAAGACGAAGAATGACATATAAATGTTCATTGTTCTTATACAATCACTTCTCCTGTTTTCTTTTCTATTTCAGAATCTTCTTCAGATTAGAATAATTATTAATGTATTATACATATTTCGTTCAATCGTGTATTTAGAATTTTACACATACACTTGCACAAACACGTATAAGCCACCTACCACTTACAATATTTTTTTGTGAACAAGAGGTGCAGTTTTGTTAATTTCAGTGACAATATCTCTCGTCTAAAATCAGAAAAGCGTTTTCATAAATATGAACGTACAGCTAACTGCTTTAAACCCCTTGAATACTTCGTCGAAAATATCGGATGCGCCTTCGTAATTTTTCTACCCGACAGCTCTTCTTCACTCTTTTGTTGATTCATTTAGCAAATGTCAATGTTCGTCTTCAAACAGCCATTAAATCCAGTGTTTTACATGAAAGAAGCATTGTTTTCCCCTCAATATCTCGCTGTTCCTACGGCTCCATTTCTGCGTTCAATTTCATGTCTGAGCGTTTTTCCATTCTATTTGTGCCTTTCTTCGGGAGAGGAGAAAAGAAAAAAAAGAAAAAAAACAGGCGGACGCTGCGAGCCTCTCTGTCAAGCGCTTGTCGTGAAGCGCGCTGGGCGTGCGGCGGTGCTGCTTGCCGCGATTCGGGAATCTATGTGAAAGAGCCCCGGCGCCGCGCACCAGTCCCCGCGTACTCGTCTCGCAGCTGGGGACCTCCCCCCCCCCTCGGCCGGCGTCGCCTTCCTTCTCGATGGGACGCTGCCCCCATCCCATTCCCGCCCCCGTTCCCTCTACACCCCCTCATTCCCTCCCTCCCACGCGGCTATACGTCGTCGGTCTCGCTGCCGACTCTTCACCCATCTAGTCCACACCAAGGCGTCTTCACTTCCGTATAGGGGTGGGTTAATACATCAGCAGATGAAGCACGTGCTTAGGGCCCACGTCGGACATGGAATCCTAATATTTTTAAGATACATTTATAATAGTTTATTAGCATTAAATTATTTTATAAACTATGTTTTGACTTCTATGATTATAATCTCATGACTATTTTTATTATATACGACTTTTATAATTTTAGTATTAATTTTTAAAATTTCAAAAGTAGTACTTAGTTTTTACAATTATATTTATTGTTTATGATCAGATTTTGAATGTTTAGTTGGGCTCAATAGTTTCGTCATGATGAGAACTCCCGAAGATATTAATCCGGACCTGCATGCATATATAGCAATGTATATAAAGTTTCATGTTGAATCCTCACGATTTAGTACTCCAGATGTAATCATGAGCAAAACCCAACAATACATTTTGAATATGTGAAGTATTTCATTTTATGTATATCAATTCATTATTTTATGTATAGAAAGTATAAAAACGTAGCTAACGAATATAATTGTCACGTAATTCAACTATTCCATTCACGGGCTCAATGAATGATATTTTATGATTTTTATTGCTAGAGCAGTGACCGTGTCTGCTTCTCGTGGCCTGCGATGTTCACAGTGATTCGAAATCTTTCATTGTCTTTTAGGGGAGTCGCCTGTATTTGTCGCCATCACCTCACAGCCTGTATCTACAGACCTCCAATGGGCCCCTGGCGATAAGGAACCCTCCAAAACCTCCATTGCTCTGCCGCCTAGTCTTTATTAGTGGTAGTCTCACCGCCTGAGTCAACCGACGACGGAATTCCCAGGCGATTCGGAATCCTCCATCGCCCTTCCACGCCGTTGTCTCGATTCGCCGCCGACTCGCCCACTAGCGTCCGAATTCCCCAGCGGTTCGGAATTCTCCTCCACCTTTAACGGCTCAGACGCGTCAACTCTCAGCCCTGCGTGGCACTCTCCAGGAAAACTCATAATTTCCACTCCAGTCGCCAGTTGTCTACTGAAATTCCTTGGTAACCCCCTTTCCCTCCCACCTTATACGACATCGTCACTCACGAGTACCCTCTGTCATTGACATTTCCATTCCCACCGTCAGTGAACTATTAATACCCACACCGACGCTACTCACCCCATGGTCTTTGTCTGTCTGTCTGTCTGTCTGTCTCTCTCTCTCTCTCTCTCTCTCTCTCACACACACACACACACACACACACACACACACACACACACACTCTGGCGTAACTCACGCGCAAACCTTGCCTCTGCGCCCTCCACCACCGTCACATTCTGTGCCTCCAAGCTCTTCCATCACTTACCCTCACCTCCAAATGCTCAGTCGTCATCGCTACGTCATTCACCATCGTTCCGCGTCGCTTCCATCACTCTCCTCCCTTATGCCACCTCCACCATCTAAGTCGCCGACGCCGCTCTTCACCCCAGGGTCACCTCAGCATTCCATCACGCGTCTCGACATATCCCGCTGCGTCGTCGCCAGGCTCTGTACACCGCGCCGCCGTCGCTGTCGCCCATATCCACCGCCGTCCACACGACAGCGCCCCCTCCTCCGTTCCTATCCTTCCTCCTCCTCCTCCTCCTCCATCGCCCGTCCTCCGCCTCTGTGCCGCGGCGTCCCGCGCGCCGTGTTTCGATTCCGAGCGAACAAATGGGCGCCAAAATCGATCTCCCGACGGCTCATTTTTCACGCCGGGGAGTCGACGCGACGCCTCGCGCCGGAAGTCCCCATCTCTCGCGCCTCCCCCCCGGCCTGTGACGCCGCCGCCGCCGCCGCCACCGCCGCCGCCGCTACCGCCGAAGCCGCACAGTTGGGAGCGGACCGAAAACATGGCAGAAATTAAAATAACCGAATTATACTCCGGAAGAAACTTTTGCTATGACACTTTTCCCCCGTGCAATGGAATGTGTTGTCAGTGCACGAGAAAAGTGTCACACCTGCAGAATTGTTGTTTTGCAGAAGAACAGTTTTACTCCAAACGGAGTAACTGTGTAACTGTTGCCTTGGGGATAATATATATGAAGTTTTCACCAGTCAAACCGCACTATTTTCTACACATATTGCTGCATTTAAGTAAAAATATACGATATTTAAGATGTGTAACTGTTTTGTGGATGAACAATATTAGTTTAATGTGTATTACTAATTTCCAATAGTCGAAGAAATTAAAAGATAACTCTGTATCCTTCAATCATGTGAGAAGGGTTCATAGGTCATAACTCGGTAAAAATCAAAAAGCAATAAGACGATTTCGATTTTGACAGAAAAATGTAAACATTGGAATGAATTATTCCGCCTATCCTCATAGTGCGCGTACCAACTGATTTCTTATAATCAGTGCGTCGCTGCTTACAACGCGGCAAACGCCATTTAAGGCGCTATTTTGATATTGCAGTGTACGTGATAATGTTTTTTACAATATTTCATATATTGCAGTGTTATCCTAGAGTATTTTATTTGTTATTAAGCAGTGTGCGTGCTACGTTTTGGAAAACCATTTTGTGTGCTTCTGTTCGGCAGCTTTTTTGCTGCTGAAGTACAATAGAATATTCAAAATTCTCTTTGTATTCTCAATTACATGCAGCCTACCAATCTCAGCGAAATTGAATATGTTTTGTCTCATACATACCAATTCCTTTCCTGGAAAACCTATCTTCATCCCTTCATGCATTACCTGTTGAAACATTTCATGACAATCGATCATGACATTTTTTCTACTGGCCGTTTTGACCGACCTGATTGTTTAATAGAAATTGAATACGTGATAGTAATTTGCAAAATAAAATAAGGTCAATAAATAATTAAAAATAAATAACATACCATATACGACTGCACTACACCACTGCTTAACACGCCTCACACTGAAATGATGTGTGATGCTGCAATGCTTCTGTAATAACTATTATTAGAAACTTTTGAAATATATTTATGTCATGCGTACCACCATGACCACCATGAGATAATGTACTATATCTTGCTCTTTAAAATTAAAATCTCGAACTGAAATCAGTGGTTATGTCCATTTTAAGTTACATTAATATTATATTCATTTTATTTTGATTTAATTCTTATTTTCAGCTAACATGAATGATTTTGTGTAAAATAGTAACTTCGTAGTCTTGTAGTTTAAAAAAAAGTTCACGAGTTATCTCACGTATACTAATTAACATGCGGTGCTCGAAAAATATTTCGCGCATGCTTCATAATGCTCACAAACTTTTAAGAAAGCTTTGCTGTTTCGCACACAGAAATCGAGCGGGAGAAACCATGTTTCGCGCAATGCGTGTTTTTTCTGGAATTTCAACCAAAGACAAATTTCAAGATTACGCAACATCTACAGTGAATATAATTTTCTGTTTATCATGATAATTGTGTTAAATACACTTAATAATTCCTCAGGTTTTAAGCCTTTTCATATTTTTGTACACATTTACTGATTTTCATTTTGTTCACGTATTTTTTAACTAGGAATTTATCACAAGTTTCCAAACGTCAAACATGTATACATATATACAAAAATGGTACGTTTTTTGAACATTCAAGAATTTCAAATATATCTCTTTTATATTTAAAAAAATACATTATCTAATTTTTTAATGATAAATATGAAATCATCGATTCCAGAAATACACTTTCATGCGATTACAAAAATGCAGATAAGGCTAATTTGAAAAGAGCTTTAATTAATACCACGTTTCGGCGCCCTTCGCCTCACTGTGCGACGCGGTAGAGTACGACGAGAGCCCGCAGGCCGCGCCACGAGGGCACGGAAGGGGGTGGGGGTGGGGACAGGAAGAAAAAATGTATCGCGGAATTAAAAATGCATTAATAAATCTAGATATAACCCTCACAGGTCTAAATTTATTGGCGATATAAATAAATTGATAATCTATAAATCCGTAACATACCCTCTACAAATATATTGGTAATTAACAAATCAATGAAACAATGGCTTTCAATAAATTTCAAAATAGTTACCGGTCCTCGTGAGTTACATCGAGGTTTCCCCCCGCTGCTGGCAGGTATTAAAGTAGGAACAGATTAGACTTCATTCGCAACTGTTGTACTATTTATACGGGCCTGATATTCGCAGCGGAGACTTTGCGGGAAGTTCTGCTCCCTCGTGAGGGCGGCTCGGAAAAGGGTGCGGAGACAGATGAAGCGGCCGGGGAGGGAATTGATAGAGCGGCCGTGGAAACTTCTGCATAATCTGTCGCGCCGCTAATGGCGTCCTCGAAGCCGTCAACTCTCCGAGTTTCGCGAAAGCTTATATGACCGGTCGGAATAGCTTGTGTTTTCCCCGTCGCCTCTCAATCCCGAGTTCTTTAATATTCATTACGGATTTAGTTACCACTTGAGTGAAGCGAGTGGTTCATTATGCATTATGCAATAACTCTCTTGTCGCGGCGCTGCCGGTCACCCCGTGCACCGCTGCGTCCAAATTTTCTACCGCGAACCCTCGCTCCACGAAGATTTCACTCGACTCGCTGCGAAATGCAAAGCGTCGTTGCATCTGAAATATCTGAGGCAAGAGGGAAGGCAGCGGGGGTCGCACAGATGACCCCACCCCGCCCTTCCGCGCCCGCTCCTCCCCGCACCGCCTCGCCCTGCACCGCCCCGCACCACCCACATCGCATTGCACCGCACCGCACCGCATCGCATCGCATCGCACCGACCCGCTCCTCGTTGCTCCTTCCCTGCTCCGTCTCTCTTAGCTCCGCTCCGCTCTACCCAATTTCGTCCCGCTACGTCCACGCTCCATCCTCCTCTACCGCGCTCCGCCCCGCCCAGCCCGCCCCACTCAGCATTGTCTGCCTCATCCCGCGTACTTCACGCCAGGAATTATATTTGTCCTCCTTTCCTACGGTCTCACCTTCTCTTTCCCTACTTTGTTTATCCTCCATTTACTGATCTCGCTCTTTTCCATAATGATTCCACTTTCCACTCTACTGATCTCTCTTCTCTCTATTCAGCTCTCCTCCGCCCCGCTACATTCTTTCTCTCACTCTGCTCACACTACATCTCTCAGCCCTCCGTCTCTATCCCCCTCCGTCTCTTTCCACCCTCCATCCCTTTCCGCCATCCGTCCCTTTCCGCCCTCCGTCACATTTCAATCTCCTCTATTCGCTCTGTCCCTTCGCACGCTCCATACATCTTATCACCTCTCCCCTTCCCTTCACACCGCTTACTGAGCACACGCCATCTCATTCTCTATTCCATTCTTTCTCTTTTGCCCTACCATTTCCACATCCCGCGCCCGTTATCCCTATGCCCCGCCCACCTCGTTTTTCATCACGTATCGAACGCGTCGCACGCCTCAGGCAACGACTGCTAAAATGCAAGGTAGCGCGAAACGGAGGAGTCGTAGATTTTTCCTTTATCTAAAGCGTGACCTTTCGGAACTTCGAGAGCAGCCATCATGTGGATGATTTGATATATATTCCAATAAACGTCGTGGGTCACAATATTAGGAGTTGCTGAGAACGTAGAAACGCGTTTATTCTTATTGCCAATTCATTTGTTGCTGCAGAAACGTTTGGAACCAGAGTTTGTCGTGAAGTCTACGACGCAGAAGCGGAACACCCTAAAAATGATTTGACTACGAAACACACATGAATGAACACTATACGTACGAGCCAGGAAGTGAAGTTCACTCAATGCAAGTATCTCTTGATTTATTACGTATAACCTCAGTTACGTGACTCTCTTGTAGTCCAGATGCCAAACCATTTCATTTTGTCTCTTTTGAATTTTATGTCAGCAAATAAAATGTAAAAGTAGGTGAACAGCCATCCGTAAAGTTTAAATAAAATACCAATTTTATATTCTTGTATTGTCAGTAAACATTTACAAAATTCAAATAATATATATTTAAATATACAACTTGTAGAAAATTAGAATAATTATCTTTATCTTCAAGATTATATTTCGAAAATACAATTTCCATATCTTGTTACTTCGATTGAAGAAATATATCTAAAAAAATTACGTTATATTTAACCACTGTCCATGTTCAGAGTGTTGGTATTCTATTCAGCGATAGGTATTGCTTTTTGTTTGAAGACTGTTTCTTTCACTGCGATGCCTCTGTTTCCGAACAAACTTATTTCTGAAGCGGTTTGACGTCTTTCCCTGAGGCACTTGTTTTGTAGAATCCAACTTTGCGTTGGTAGATTTGACTTTGTGGGGGATTTAAGTACATTTGAACGAATGTGCCATGGAAAAATACATTTTTCGTGTAATTACATTGGCTAAATGTATAATACAGCAGCACATTATTTTGGCGTTTTTTACGTTTAGATGCCTCTAAAAGTCTATTTAAATATGTCATTTGAGGGACATTTCACCTTTTGCTATACGTGGGATTTCTCTGGACTCGCAACACGAGGCGTATGGAGGAGAGGGATTCTACCTACGCCGCATTGTTCGGTGTTGCCAATAACATTATGACTATTCGCGTGTTGTTCACTACTAATATAATAGAACATATATGAATGGTTGAAAACCAGAACGGTATAAGAGACATTTTATAAATTCTGAGAAGAACGTGTTTATTTTAGGCTATATGTCAGTGGCAATGTATTTTCGTGATTTTAATGAACAATTGAAATGCTGCGGTTTTCATGATGAAACAAAGCACCACGACGTTAGTGATATTGATTTAATTGAATTACGATACTTGTTGACGATATTAACAGTCTTCTCAGAATTTATAAAATGTCACTTATACTGTTCTGGTTTTCACCCATTTCAGTAATAATGTGTAACTTCACAAACAATAAAATAAATAGATATAACAAGTAAAAATAAGTAAAGTAAATGATAATTCTGCTTAGTCTTGACATGGAGTTAAAGTATGTATTTTCTAAATTATCATCACCAATAATACCCAAAATCAGAAGAAGAAACAATTTGCAACACAAATCGCAATGAAACGATCATATTGACGAAAGAGGAGATGCTGAAAGACCAAGAAGAAGATGGAAAGACTCATTGCAATTCTTGAAAAGTAACAAGTCTTAGACTTTTTAAGAAGATAAAGAAGATCAAGAAGAAGAAGAAATCGCAATGCCAAGAGAGAAACAAAGTGTAAAACGAGTCAATAAAACACACGGCATGGAAAAGAACAGCGTAAACCGGGAAATGACTTCTCGGCAAAGCAGCGGTAAACATCCCTGATAATTCTGATGTGTTCTTTCCAAACTGAGACCAAGGTTTTTGACCAGTCCGTTCTGAGTCGTGCTAGTTGCGACCTTAGAAGTTTAGACAAGAAAATTACTGTGAACGAAATGAATATCAGTTGTGTAACAAACTTCCACTTTACACTTTCTAATGCTGTTTGATATAATTATTTCGTACGTTTTTAGCACAGCGTCCATGTTAAAACAGTTCAGAAGAATAGTTCGTTGTGTGATCAAAGTAATTCATAAGATCAGTTTGTGTTTTGCACATGCGTTTTATTAGTCAGTTTTCTTTGTTGTGCCATTCTTGTTATCTTGGTGCGCAATGCCAACAATAAGGGCCTTCTGTAAAGGACAATATACGCGTAAAAGGAAATCCACTTATGCCAGTAATGTGATAATCTTATTTTATCTATTCCGAATGGTATATGTTCTGATTCTGTCCCAGTTGCACCCAATACACCGTACTCTTTAACTACGTTTTCCCATAACGTTTTTTAAACAATTACGTACAGATATAACATGCAATCATCGAGAGCTCTTTCCAGGGATCTTTTTAACATGCACAATACTCACCAGCACGCACTTCGTCAGTTTTTCGAACCACAAAGATCCAACCACTCGCTCCGGGTTTGAAGGCATGACTTTGGATTAGTATCCTTACGTGATTACGTAATTACCTCTCAACACTTCTCTGGAGTCAATTCCACGTCTAGAGATCATTTTCACTGCGTATAACAAGAAATGTAACTAAGTTCGAATCTAGTTTAATACAGACGTCATCATTCAAAACTACAACAACGTATAAAGAAAAAACTGGAAGATGGTGAACGGGGGTAAAATGCAAGCAAACAAATATGTTCCCAAATTTGCCGGAATAACTCTGTCACAAAAGTACTGTGTCAAAATTCCACCGTTTGAAACCCAAAGACACAAGGGGGTTCATTGGGGAACTGCATGAACAATGTTCAGTGACATCAATTGAATGCAAACGGTTTGAACTAATTACCTCTCAAACGAGTTGAGAGCACGAATACGTATCCGAATGACATTTCTTCAGCTGACCGATAAAGTGTTTCTATGTCCTACTTCTTTTACACGGTCCCCACAATTTCAGGCAAATACAAAAACATGTATTCAAAACTCGTCCACTCTGAAGGGCGAAATTCTGTTTCATCTTTTTCTGCGGCGCGATAAGGCGCTTGAACGATCACACTCTTTCACAGAATTTCCGTAAAATACGTCCTCGGCGTCAAGAAAGGGAACCAGCGTTCTGGAAGCAGGGCGCGCCTGGCGGTCAGCGAACGAAACAAGGGTGACCGATGGCGATGAATTCAAAGGGACGAGCGAAGCAAAACATTGCAGTCTCCAAAAATAATGGGGCCGTCAAAACACACACTCGAAACGGCCTGACAGTGGGCAATCGAACACAGCGTTTTGCGGATAAAATGTATGTGATGTTCGTAACTCGGCGTGCTCCGCTGTTTCGTCTTACTCCTGCTGGAGTTTTGAAAAACTATCAAATTCTACGTTTCCCTTATTCACGTGAGGTTCCAAAGTATTGAAACAACTTGTGAGTTGCTGTGGGTGTCTTGTTTTTGGATCTCTAATAACAAGTAACTTATAATGATTTTGTAGTAAGTAAATAAAAGAGAAGTATGCAACGAATTTATAGTCGTTTAAATTGTCAAGATACTTTTATGGCGTTTGTACCTTCTTTTCAGTACTTATCTCAAGCCAATCATATGTACTTACATTTTCTTAATTAAGGACAACATGTTACTTTAAACATTACTTGCGCATTTATGCGTTGAACTAGGAGCAATATTTATTTTCTGATTGAGCATATATCTGGAGTTTTTGGCGCTTATAGAACCTTAAACTGTCAAGTCGTATGTAGGGCCTATAATCGTTTTGATATTAAAGTTGGTTTTCACTCTCAAAACCTTTCATTATTCTTCTTCTTCGTATTATAAGTCACTTAGCCAGCTGAGTGTGAATGAGGCTTTTCTGAGATTGTGTGTTTTTGTTCTAATTCATAATTAGTTATCATTGTTACAGTTATAATATGGGCGTTGGAGTAGGAGTCATGGCAACTATTTTTTAAAGAAATAGTACCGGATAACACAATATTATTTGTGTACTGATGTTGTACTAATGTATGTTAACAACAGCAGATGATTAGGTGAGTGTCTCAATTGGCAAACAGAGCAATGTGAAATCTCGTGCCTGACAACCGCTGTGCAAAATGTATATAACCCGTTTCAAGCAGCGTTCACAAGGGAGAGCACAGGGAATTGCGGAAGCTGTTGGGAAGAACGCCCTTCCTTACCGTCTAGAGATGGGCAGGAGAGTTTCTACGAGGACGCGGAGCAACCAGTGATCAGCAACGCACGTGACGAATTGTGAGTGGGCGGACTGATTGGCACGTGCAGTAAGCGAGTATCTGCCTAATCGGACTTATAGAACGTATGTAATTCTTGTGGAATGTTGTGAATAGTATATGCTGCAACACTTTGGAGTATGAAATCATTAATGACATTTCAAATATCGTAATAAATATGAGGCACCCAATTTTGGTGTGTCGTTCAATGTCCCGGAACTTAGTTCATACCTTCACCTTTCATGTGGATATTTTATATTTCACATGACGTATGCCACGACCATCCTATGATTATTATTATTATTATTATTATTATTATTATTATTATTATTATTATTATTATTATTATTAAATAACAATCTTTTAAATTATGGTGTATACAAAAAAAATTTAATTTACACGTCAATTATCATTTAGTCATATCTTGAACATCTGTTTGGGTTTTCGTATTATATGCAAATACTGTTCAATTTTCTACTACTGTGCTTATCAAACTATCAAATGATACTACACCGTATGTTTTGCGTTAAAAATATTATTTTCAGAAGTCTCATTACGCATGTATATTTTCATTTCGTTTTTCACTCATTTCTCTTCAGAGTTGGTTCATACAGATCGAGCGATATCTTACAATAGCCCATTATTCTAGAAGAGAAAACAGTATAAAAATGAGGTACGAATTATACGGAACTATTTCTCCTCTGAAGGGAGAAATAGAAATCTAGCGGTAAATCACTCTGTAATAAAATAATAAAATATGCTATCATAACTATACCCCACAAAAGGGTGCATCGAATGAATTTCATATATGTAAGATTTAACATTCGTAACATTTAAAATGTATCCGTAAGTACAATTCTCATTTGTTCTTTATTGGGATGATTGAATAATCATTTTACGTTTCCGCCTTGTTGCTGGTAACAAAATCAATGTCTCTAATGTTTATTTTCACTTCTTCCGCTAGAAAACCTGCGGCAGTTTTAATCTAGTTTGAAATAGTCATTAACTTGCCAAACACATTGCGCTGACGAAAAGCAATTATATTAGCAATGTACGCAAATACACCAACGCGTTTTGGAACTAATTATTTAGCAGGCAAAAGGAGCACGTAGTTGAAAAAAAATCCAAAATTATTATTCGATAAAAGTTTTATTTGTTTAATACCATTAACGCGTTCACGTACGAGTTGTACTACTACATCTTGTTTGTCAAACCGGGAGAGGTGGCTCAGGGCATCAACTCATGTCACTGCACTGCCTCTGACTGGGAGGTGCTAGGTTCCAGTCGCAACGGGTAGCAGGATTTTCGACACTAGCCTGGCAGCTAGGTCGAATGCAGTCGCTGCCTGGAGAACCACTCTAGCGGCCGGCTGATTTGATCGGTAGTTTTCCATGGATTCTCTGATTAATTCCAGGCGAATGCCAGAGCTCTACTCTAACAAACGGACCACGGAACCCGCGCGATCTTACCTTCCTCTTCCTTGACCTACCCTTACTCACGCACAATTACATTAACATTCACTACAGTACCACACATGCCAGGAGACCAGTCGCAAGCTCTAAAGTTTGTCCTGTTTGGGGTGGGGTCCCGTATGTGGGTGATACCTGGTAGGGGAAAACCCCTTTAGCCGACGGTAGGTCGACGCCGGATGTCGCCATACAGCTAGGAAAGACCAGTGCCATCTCCCGAGGAGAAACATGCACTACACGTACGGGACTAATGATATTAGCAGTTGACAGGCCCGTATTCTCTAACAATCAATCAATCGTCTGTCAATGCCTCCTTAATACACGGGAAAGTATCAAATAACGACATGGCCTTGATTCCTCCCCATTGAAGGTCAGCATCCATCTCTGAATGAGCGAAGGGGTTCAGGGTGTGGCGCGCTGACTTCCATTCGGGAGTTCAAGGTTTAATCTCCGGGAAAGAGAGCCTAGCCACAGGTTGTCAATGTCATCTCAATTTCGTTTCAGACGGAGCAGCAAGTTAGTACGATTATCCGCAGAAAAATTGCGTGTTATATCGATTAATTAAATCAAAAGATAAAAATATTTTGCAACAGGACTTAGAACACTTGGTGTGTTGAGCTGAAATAAATAGTATGGAAATTAACGGATGGAAAACGAAAGGAATTTCCATTTGGTTGAGGTTTAAATTATGATGTAACTGATTATTTTATTTGGGTAATGACTTCATTCCGCAAATATCGCGACATGTATCTTGGTATTCAGTTACATAGTAAGTTACGGCGAGAGAATCATATAAACGAAGTAACGAGCATACACACGTCCATTTTGGAATCCTATTAAGGAATACAGAGTGACTTGATGGAATCCATATACTTTGATAGTTAAATACACTTTGTCTTATTATTTCAAAATTGAGTGAACAATTGAAAAGATTTTAAGTACCTCAATATAAATACTTTTGAATGCAATCAATAGAATGTAGATAAGTAATTTTAATAAATGCTAATGATGTGACTATTGATTTTGTAAGAGAGTATTACCTTCAGATATTTAAAGACAATTAAACCAGTATTTATATACACATTATTTCTTTCATTATCATCAATACACTAAAAATCCACAACGTTTCGCGACACATTGTGAGCGAATCATCAGATGATCTGAAATCTATCAGTTATAACAATTAAAACTGCTTATTTACTCATAAAATGTTTCGAAATTTGAAATATCAAATGACAAAGCATAAGCAACGTGAGATTTAAAATTAGAATTAAAAATTGAAAGGTAAATACAATATCAAAAAACAGGCAAAATATATATCATTGATTGAGTTTTAATAAATGTGCCTACTATTTGCCTTACCTAATACGAAATCAGTCTGATTCGATAATTGTTTTAAGATTCAGAAAATTATTTATATAATAACTTGCCAATTATGATTATAAAATAAAAAATTCTCAAAAACTCTTTTTGCTGACAACATTAATGTGACATCCATCCATATTGAACAGCATTTACTTTTCAATTCACTCTCTCACATTCTATTCTCGTGTACTTTCGGAAATCCATAAAATCAAATAAAGCACTGGGACGATTCATACTTTCAGAATTGATGGATTATTGATTCACTTCCCGCTAATTTGCATGTACAATATAATTTCACAAAAATTATACGTCACACCATAGCATCGCATTCGTATTCAAATCGTGCTCCGCCACTTGACACAGTCCGTCCAATAATGTCACAAATGCCCATTTGTTTGAACTGTCGCATGAGTTCTTCACAAGAATTCCTATTGATTTTGTAACAAATCCCATGTGATCACTAAACGTAAAAAGGAAAAACTTGTAAATTAATCTGTCTTTCATCGTAGCATAGGATGGGGGTAAGATAGGTCGTAAATTTAGATGGGCCAGAGACAAATCCAAATATCGCGTCTTTTCAAAACCCTATCAAGAAGGCTGTGTTCAGTGATCTGTAGAATCAACGTATGTAACTAAAACGTTTGATATCCGTGAGAAATCCACCACGAAATATTGCTAAATTTTGTGTAAATTATGTAAAAAATGTTATTTGCTATGTAAGATCTGTATAGAATACATAAGCTACGTGTGTATCAATATGTTTTATACTGATACACACGATGATAAAGATGTCACATTATTTGTAAAAATCACTATTGTGTTAAATAAGGCGAATGTGGGGCAGTTCGTATGAAGTCTCGTGTCGATATAAAGCCAGATTTTCTAATTGTCTCTGAAAATGTTTTTTTTATTCATATAGTTCATTTTTAGTTTCATAAAATTTACTCATGTTACGAAAGATACATTATCTCTGTGTTCTTTTAAATTTCATTTTTATACTTTGCAATTTGTATTTCGCTGTTTGACTTATATATAGTGTACTCGCATTCCGTAACAGCATTATTTGTGATGGTTTCTCTAATAATACGGTCTCATCTAAATTGTCGCTTTGGGATTGGATGAGACATACGAGTATTCCTCTGGTTTAATTTTTTTTTAATTTCTAGAAGAATTAAACGTAGGTTAATTTTTTTGCATGGAACATTGTTGTGAAAATAATACGTTTTACCATAACAGACTTACAATTTTTAAATACCAGAGAAAAATTAAGAAAATATTAAAACCAAAATGACTCGTCCCCCTCTCCGCTACCATTTGAAACTACCAATAATTTTATTTTAAAAGGGCTCTGAAGAGACTTCTTCTCTTGATCTTTAAAAAGTAGGACGTCATCGCTTACTGAAATTCAGGCAACATTGCGGTCAATAATACGAGTAATTATTACAACCACTAAATTTCTTAATGGAATTTCAGTATTTGTAAACAACCATCTTTCGCTTGATGTTACCTTCAATTAGTAATAGAAGTGCTTCATTTATAATAATTGTTGTTATTACCACATATATTATTGTTTTATCATTACCTTTACATATTTTCATTAAGTTACACTTGTTTTCGTAACCCAATCATGTTACAGTAAATCATAGGCAGGAAAATAATACAATTACTATGTCAGTTAACAGCATTAAACTACACGCACGGTGACAATTAATTATGCAATTATAACTTAAACAAATTAATTTGTCGTACTATATTATCTGCACTACTAGAAAGGGAACTATCAACAGAAATGCAAACGTATTACATAAACTCGTTATGAGTGCACATTCTCTGATTAAATACTTTTCATATAAATATATTCACCAGAAAATTCCTCGTATAAATATTTTTTTATTTTAAATCTAATTTAATGGACATATCTGTTATACACTGAGGATGTGAGAATTTGGTCATTGGACCATTCTGCCGCTCCCGCACGAGCGGGAGTTTTCAATCTCGCTAGGAAAAAAATCGATAGTTGCGATCAAGATTTGCGTTGCTGTGGCATCGGCTGGCGAGGGGCGGCTGTGAGCGAACAGAGAGGTGCTTCCGGAGCGTTTGCCGAAGTAGGAAGAAGGATGACCCTGCGTAACAGTGTTCGGTAGCAGGGCTGTGCAGAAATATTTCCCATAAAAATCGAGGTTAATTGGGACGCCGGACGAGGACAAAACTTGTTGCCTTTCACAAATTTTGTTGTTGACTATCCATAATGTATAAAAAATATGTGAATTTCCATATCTAAAATAAATTATAACAATAGCCACTTTTTGTACTTACTGCACGCCCATTGTCTTCATCTGCAGTTCACATCCCAGAATCACAATGTTAAACGAAACGGACACCGAAATTCAACTATCAAATGGTTGCACTTATGCATATCCATCACTAATACTGAGAACGCAAATTTCTGTTATCAAGAAATATTTCAAATTATCCCCAAGTGTTTGATTGTTTCTACTCCTCATTTTCTGTGTGGTCACACGTACGTTCTCCGAACCATATCTCGCAACAGACTAACCCTCGCATTTGGCATTACTACTGTCATTTATCCGCGGGCGCAACTATCATTGCCACTCTAGCTTATGCCCTAGCCAGTGTAATAGCGCTGGGAGCCTATCACTTCCCTGTACCCTGACCGTGCGGTGGTGTCCCACCCAGGCGTGCAGAGGAGGGGAGCCGATGCGGTGGACTGGTGCGCGAGGAGGGGCTGATGCGGGAGGACGTATGCACGGGCGCTCGGACGCAAAGGGGGATGATGCAGGACGCTCAGGCGTGGCGCTTAATCCAAAGACGGAGGGAGAGGAACGCCAGATGGATTGCCCCGTGCTCCGGGGAATGCAATTCACTGTTTACAGAATGTCATTTCTTATCCTTAGTTTCTTTCCTGATATTTTCTTTTGCCTACACCGAAACGAAAGGACCGTTGGAGTATATCAGATTCGTGATAGGGAACTTGTTACAGTATCATGGATCTGGTATACTCCAACGGTTCTTTTTTTTTGTGTAGCTTTTATTTAGCTTTAGGATTACTTTGGACAAACTATCGACCACATGGCTGAAAGAAAAATTTTATTTCCTTTTTTTTCTACAAGGTCTACTCGTTCACTATCTTACAGGCCACAATGACTGGTATTCCATTGTGGTTCGTATATTTTGTTTTATTTTGTAAGAGTTGAGATTTTATTTACTAAATGTTTGAAGTTTATTATTAATCTTATTTTCTTGTTGTGTGGAACTTACGATACAGCATGACTTCGCTGTAGCGAAAATCCTGTAATCTTCTCACGCGTTGACAGTCATGAGGGCTTGGCGATTCATTGATTATTTAAGTTTCCAGGCGCACCAAGAGCTTCAATGATCGTGTAAGGGGAGTGCATGTTTTTGTCATAGGAGGGGGCTGTGATCCTTGCCCTACTGGAGTGTTAGATCTTGGAAACCGACTTGTAGGTCGGCGCCGGGTTTTCCTCAACCAGGTGTCTCCCAACAGCGGGCCACCGCCTCAGGCGAGACAAGCTCTAAGTTCCCGACTGGAACTCCGACATATCTGGTAGTGTTGTCCACGTAACGGTGTGTGTATGAGAGGTAGGACAAAAAAAGAGGTAGGAAATATCGCGAGCGGTATGTGGATCGTTTTTTAGGGTTCTGTTCCGGCATTTCCCAAGTGTTGTCGGGAAAAGCCACGGAAAACTACCGACCAGAGAGCAGTCAGCGCAGAATCGTTGTCCAGACAGCGGCTGGATTCGACCTAGCTATGTAGTTAGTGTCAAAAATCCTGTCGCCGTCGGGACTCTAGGACCTTCCGGTCAGAGCCTAACAAGATTGTATTTTTCTGCTTTCAGACGCTCCCACGTGCAAGCCCAACCAGAGCCGTGTGCACGGCGTGGCCAAACAGGAGAAAGCGCGCATCGCGTGCGAGGTCGAGGCCAACCCGCCGCTCGTCGACTTCCGATGGACCTTCAACAACTCGGCGGAGACCGTGGAGGTGCAGGAGAACCACATCACCAAGAACGGCACCGTGTCGCTGGTGTCGTACACGCCGCAGACGGAGATGGACTACGGCACGCTGCTCTGCTGGGCGTCCAACCGCATCGGCCACCAGCGCGTGCCTTGCGTGTTCCACATCATCGCCGCAGGTAGGCTCCCGCGCCGCCGGCGTCGCCCAACGCGCTGCAGGCTGCGTTGCAGGAACGCTCCGGAACATGTATTTATTTTTGTAATACTGTATTGTTATGATAATATCGACTTAACGCAACCAACTATAGGAACGAAATTCCACTCTTAACAGCCGCAGTCAGTTAACCCTAGAAATACGAAGGGGTGTGCTCCAGAAGCCCACCATTTTGATATTACTTTCAATTCACTTGATTCATGTGTTCTACATCATTCAGAACTAGTGTAACTACTTATATAGTTTCAATCTTCATTTTCCACAACAATGACAGAAGATATGTGTATCGCTATTTTTATAACTATATATCATTATTTTTCGTAAATGCGCCTGAACAGTACCGGCAGTAAGGGTGCGACTATTTTCCAGTTGTTTAAGCACTGAATATGTCAGAAAGGTTGACTGAATGGGAAATAGAGGGATTCTCATGAAAAATATAATGTAATAGATGAAGATTGAAAGTGAATTCTTTGAAAGAATTTGTATTTCTAAGTGTTCAGTGTATATAATTTCCTGATAAGAACATACACAATGTTTTGTATGTATTACACGAGTGGACTTAACGAGCTCCCCGCCCCCTTTGGAATAATCGTTACTATTTACACTCTCGAAGTGCTAAGGTTAAAAACAATCGAAACAAATTGATTAGAATATCGTTTGAGTAGGCATATTTCAAGGAAGGGTATCTCTTTTCCAATATTTTTTGACCGCGTATATTATTTACCCCTTATGGACCTAATGGAGTTAATTCCTATTTTATACAGTTAGGCCCAGGCTCATACACGCATTACCGAAAATAGTTTTTAAACTATTATTCTGTCCCCTCCGTCTAAGAAATATTTAGTGACCAAGGTGTCACTAGTTTCCGGATCTCCTTGTTGAGCCGGTTGATAATTTTTTAAACAAAAAGGTGAGTTGTTATGCATACTCTGAAGAGGTAGAAAGATCACTTTTTCATTACAATATAAATTATTTTCAAATTTCTTGAGAACTCTCGAAATAATTCCGCCAAGAATGCATAAATTTATCATTTTCTCAATAAAAGACTCCACAAGAAATAAAAAACAACAAAACAAAGAAGAAATATTATTTTTCATGTAGTGAGTACCAACATCTATAAAACCTAATTGTATATGAAAACATTTTAACATTCTTTCGTTTTCATTTCCTTGACAAAACATTTAAGGTCACACTAAATAAACTACGAATAAGAAGTAGTAATTACAAAACAGTATTCGAGACTTGTAAAAATATTAGGGAGGCTGCAAAAGAACATTTTTGGCCCATAATTTTAACCATAAAATTTCTCTCCTAGGTATTTGTTTCGTGAAAGAAATATAGCGAATTATTTGATTCTGTTTCTACCAAGTTCTGTCAACGGAAGTGGGCCATAACCAGTTTTTGTCACTTTTTTCATACTTGCTACTTTACAAAGATACATTCTAGATAATCTAACTCCTTGTAGCTATCAACGTGGTACCTGGTTTCTAAGAGATTTTCATTGGCAAAACATAAATTGGAGCCTTTTGACCTCGTTCGTCGTCTTCGCGGATTATTTCGTGTTTCTTGGCTCGTCAACTGTAATGGTCGTTAGACGTAAGTGTAGTGCAAGTTCTTTTTTGTCACGGGATGTCGGGATATTCCCCCCTCAGTGAATAACGAGATTCGGTACCGACCTACTACACGTCGGTTTGCGGGGTTTTCTTCAACCAGGTATCTCCTGGCTCCTAGGCACTGCCCCAACCAGGACAAGCTCTAAGATCCCGACTGGTCTCTCGACATGTGTGAAAGTGTGTGAGTACGGTGTGATGAAAGGACAAATAAGAGTAAGGAATGATCGCGTGCGGTCCATTGCACAATTTGTTCTGCACTCACGTGGTCACTGCTTCTGCGTTCGCGTGGAATTGATCGGAGAAACCACGGAAAACGGCCGATTCGAGCAGTCGGCCGCTACAATTCTCCTCCAGACAAGGACTATATTCGTCCTAGCTAGTGTCGAAAATCCTGCCGACGTCGAGACTCGAATCCTACGACCTCCCAGTTCGAGGCACCGCTGAAGGACCACGGACTAGCCTCAAATTATACTTAATAAATAATACACGATATGCAAAATCTCAATTAATATAATGTTTAATCAACAAACAGCTTACTTTCATATCATCGTCGATGACGAAATATTCTTTCTCTCAGCGGTATGCTATCGTAAAATACACAGGCAATGCTTTACTCAAAATATGACTAGAACGCGGTCTTGAATGTGCAGAGGTAACACAAATCTAAGCTCTTAAGACATCTGTCATTGACTGTAGATTTTACTAAGTATAAAGTAAAGTTCACTACAGTGAGGAAAAGTTGTTTCTAATAAAAAGAAATGTTTTAGTACAGATAATGTACGGAATGGTTTTACAACACTTGTGACGTTTGGCAGAAGAATAGTGCTGAAAAAATATTTCAAGAACAAAAGGAAACAGTTTGGTCAATTCATTTTACTTTTAGAAATACAGGGTACTCTAATTTCAAAAGTTATAATTGAATTTCTTGAAAAAGGAGATTCATGTACCACACTAGTACTTCACCGTGCTCGACTCCACCATTCGTTCATTCATAAATGCACTGTTGGAAAAATATGCACAGCAGAAATATTCATAATTTGTTTGGACAAGCATGTACCGCTTATGAGCGACCTAAAGAGATACATCCTGTCGGACTTTGGCGATAAAATGTTTCATATAACCTTCAATTCTCTGTCCCATGAAATGGAATAATCTCTGCTGTTGCAGAGAAAACGGGTAAATAAAAAGATCAGCAAATATCACGACATATGCAACACTCATTAACTTTGAAAGCTAAGATAGATAGGAATAATTATTTTAGAGTTTTCTCTCTGCAAACTGACTTTGATTATAACTAACGGGTGGTTCAAAAGGTATGTAACAGTCAAACTAATTGACTGTTACACACCTTTTGAATCACCCGTACAGTTAACTCGGAGACGACTCATTTATCAATCTATCATCAATTTATAAATACACTCATTGTATACGTTGGTATTTGATGAGTAATTAATAGCACAGCATATTATGAATTCGGGCTTAATATGAAATGCAAGTACGCGGACGTTCGTAGAGCGACGTAGGGTAATGCAGTGACCTTGGCGATCACATCGAACGAATTTGCCTTTCTATGAATGTCCCAGCAAAGTCCTCGGAAATTACGATCATTCAAGGTACTGAGTTCACATTGTGTCCAAAAGAATCAATTTAAGTGACAAGGAAATCACCGGTACGTTCTCATTTCACAGCATCATTCATCAGTAGGATTTTAAAATCTTATATTTTTTAAAGAGACATACTTATATCATATGAGGTAGCGTAGCTTTCGGAAATACACACAACAGAAAACATTGCAATCATTGTTCGTCATTTCGCAAGGCGAGCCCGATGTGGCTGCTTGGAACGGTTTTGGTAGATTTCCCAAAGGCAGCAAAAATACAGAAATATTTTTTTCTGTTTCACTCTGAAATCCTTTCTCTTCCCAGACTAGAACGTATTCAACTGAGTTGCCACTTCTTGAATAACAGAAATATTGTCACTAAATATGAGTTTTATTGCATCAAGCCAATTTTCTCTAGTATGTCGAGATTAATTTGCCTTAAACCTTTCATAAAACAAAACAACCTTTACTGAAATTACGTTGTTGATCACGACACAAATGGGTCGCAAATTTATAAAACGTTTCATTTCAACTGTCCCTAGAAACGACGCGCCCCGAGGTCACAAATCTCTTGTCTGCGCTCTCTACGCCGCTCTCTATTTGCGACAAACTTGTATGTCGTGATTTCTATATTGTCTCATTTATACTTGTGTACCGGTGTCGATCGTGGTTTAGAGGTCACAACATACGCTAGACGTATGATTCTGCGGCGCTATGAACCGGAGAGCGATAGAGGTCGTGGAAAAATTTAGGAACACTGCCGCACTTCCAAATGTCGAACATGCTATAACGCCAAATTTAAAACTTATTGGTGAATAATTATTCATAATATACCGACATATTTAGTATTGATGAAATTGTCTTCTAATTAGCGTTTTATTTGTGTAAAAAGTTTAGTGTTCCATTAAAAAAGAAATTTAGTCCAATACCTTTAAACTAAAATTTGCTAGAACAGAAGCTAACAGCTACAATTGATGAGCCACAGAATCCTTCATCTCAATATGTTGAACAGTTTTGAAAATATTCGAAGTAAGGGTTTTTATTGACCAACCCTCTAAATAACATTTTCCAAAGAAAAAGAAAAACCCCAAAATCAAAATTTTCGATTCAAACTCACAAGGCCTTGCCACGAGTTTGTCAAGATTAATCTGGGAATATCGTTTTTAGAAAAAATCGTCCCAACGGTTTAGGTACCATTGTCCAGATACAGGCGAACAGCCAGACGTATTGCTGTCAATCGATTTTTCGGAATCAAGTACACAAAAAATCATGGATTCCGACTGCGCAACATGGTACAGGACGTTACATTCAGGAACAACATTTATCTATTTTTCTGTTAATTGGCCTGGCAATAAGACACGCCTATTTGCGGCCAATGATTACTATACTATCTCTTACGTAGAAAGGCAGATTGTAAAACTAAATACACACTCTCATTCTCTTAATATTAACAGACCTACAACACGTCACTGTTTAGCATAATATTATCTCTAAACTATGTCCATGACTTCAACAATTTGCGTTACGTTCGAAACATCGCACTGTAAGTCTTCGTCATTTCTCGCTATTCTGCCACTTGCGTTAACAAACAATTCAACTCTACAAATAACCTTTTCCCTTGGGGAGTTTCCATCACATCCCAGTATGTTCGGAAGGATTCGCGTTCAGATGCAAATGACGTGGACTCGATATTTCAGAAGAAAAGCGATCTAAACGTTTCTTCCCTCGCCCTTCCCCTCCTCCTTCTCGCAGAACCCCCCATCCTCCGCCTCCTTCCCGGCAAGTCCGCCTTCTTTGACTGAGTCAGTCCAAACAGCCTTCGCTTTGAGGCGCCGCAGAGTGACTGCATTTGTGTAAGGGAGCGCGGGATGGCGTCAGCGTTGGAGGCGGCGGCGGTGGCGGCAGCTCTACTCTGCTCTGCCAACCGGGCGTGCGGCGCGGGGAGGGGGAATAACGAATGGGGCGAGGAGGAAGTGGAGGGAGAGGAAGCCACGGGTGACGTATGGCGGTGAATGAAGCAACACGCGAGGTTTGGGAGGGCGAAGGCTTACGAGGGTGGTTAGAGACTGTAAGAGGGTGGGTGAGCGTGGGATATGAACGGCGACGGATATGGAGAGACGAATACTGACAACGCATAGGACCTACACGCAGAAAGATATGGGACGTAGATGTGGGAGAAGGGCGTGAGGGTTCGAGATGTGGAAGCATGGAAGATTATGGGCATGAGGAGTACGAGGAGCGAAGGCATGGGCAACCGGGTGTGATGGTACGGGGTGTGAAGGCACGGGGTAGTAGCATGAGGATTGGGGGTATGAGTGGGGGCAGGGGGGGTGCGCGGACAAAAATTAGTGTGGGGTCCAACATCACGTGGAATGTGAGGGTCATACTGTGCGCTGTTGGTATGAGAGTAGCGGAGAGTGGGAGGGGACGAAGTGCGGGTGCCGTGAGAGACCAACGCGAGAACAATGGCGGAGGCTCCGTGCGCCAACATGGATGAACGTCGGACGTAAAGGGACAGCCTGAAAGTCATGAGATGGCGTGGAAGGTGGGAGGCGATCTGTAAGTCGTTGGACGGCGTGAGAGGTGGCTTGGGATTTGTGGGACGACTAGGCAGTTCTGAAACAGCATGGCAATTTTGGGGCTGGATGGCAATTGTGCGACGGGATGGTAATTTTGAGACGGAATGATAATTGTGGGACGGGATGGTAATTTGTGGGACGAGGTGGGAATCATGGAACGCCCTGGAGACGGCACGAGAGCCTTGAGACGGCGTAGAGCGGCGTGGGAGTTGTTTGACGGCGCGGGATGGCACGGGGTGGCGGGAGGCGCCCAGGGGTAGTCAGAGTGACGGAGAGGCGGGCTGCTGGGCGCTGCGAAAAGCCGGCGTCGGCGATGGCGGGGCGAGAGCGACGTAGCGCGCGCAGTGGCGGGGGGCGTGGCGCGCGCGGGCGAGGGGGTGCTGGGGGAGGGGGCGACGGCGCATCACCGCCCCAGCTGCAAGGAGCCGGGCCCATTTTTCTTCGCGTCCGCTCCTTCCCCGGCACGTGTTAAGTTTTCGCGCCCCATCTTTCCGCGCACTTTGCGTTTCCTTTAGTAATATCCATCCACGCCTTTTAGAAAATATCTTCTCCTTAATTTAGTCGGCACACATTTGAATAGCTGTCGACTCCTCGCGCGGCGCCGCGCCGCGCCGCCGCTTTGCCTTGAGGGCGACACCCGCCGCGGCGGGGGAGGCGGTCCGGCGTGGCACCCGCCAGCTTAGCCGACTCCCGAGGGGCTGATTTCTGGGTGAGGTTCGCAGGCTATTTCTGGGACGCCCCACCCCGGCTTCAGCCGCTCTGGTGCCCTACTCAAAGACCAGAACTGACGCCGGGGAATCAAAGCGGAGATTGAATACAGAGGCATTTTTGCATCCGTATTCTTCATATAATCATTTAAAAGCCAATAGGAAATTTGGAGTGAGGAGCTGAGGGAGCTACCAGAATTAAATTTGCAATTTTCATGAGTAGTTACAGAAATAAATAATAATTACTATTTTCTTACTTTATGACTTAAGATAGAACATTGTATTGTAAATTGTACAAACAATTTGGAAACAATACAACAAACCTATTCAAGTATCATGCTAGCCATTTTGGAGATTTACAATTTATTTTATTTTATTGTAAGAGAACTTGGACTTTTGTTGATAATATTGCTTCATGTTTATTTATGAAGATATCAACGGATTATTATTATTATTATTATTATTATTATTATTATTATTATTATTATTATTTTCACAAATTGCTAAGTATATTTTTTGTCTTATATTAACGCCTTATATTAATGTCTATAAATTATGTAACTCTTCAGCTTTTTTTCGATTGGATATTTATAATAATATCAGTATCCGTGAGTTACATGAATTTAAAACTAATGAAGAAACATAACGATAACCCACAAGGAATGTAAAGTGGGATATAGAGCTGCGAAAGACGTGTTCTACCACTTACTGTTCTACCATAGACATAATGCAACACTGTGCTGTCATTTGTTGTCATGAATCTAAACTATTTGAACGAAGACGATTATAAGAGACAGGCCGTTATATTTCCTTTCAATGCTACAAAAATCCACATTTGAGGTTACCATTATCTCCCTCATATACTTCAGTTCTAACTTACTGAAAGGAGAGCTAAAATTTAAAATAATGAAATCAATTATTATAAATAAAATAATTATGAGTCGTCATTACCAACAATCTTATGCCAACAATATATTGTCGGCAAAGACAACTCATATAATTATTTCATTGTGAATGCCAACGATAACTCTCCACAAGAACCAATAATATAAATAAATTTCAAGGTATAGAAATATCGTCAGAGACAATGATGCTTGGGAATTCACCATCAAAGTCAATTAGTAAAATTAGCCTTGAAATCGCACCTTTCACAGGAAGAGAGGATCAGTTTATGAAGATGAGTAATAAATAGATTTTAGCAGCTATTGCCATCTCGCCACCAACAGTGTTGTAAGGGCGCGATAGAAGTAGCGGCAGTTGAGTGGGTAAGTGGGCGTGGCGCGGAGGGGCGTAAGTCGCGAGGCGAGCCGCGTGTCGGACGATGGCGCCCCGTGCTAACAGCTCTAATCCGGGGCTGACGCGGGGCTCGAGGCAGGGCGCGCCCTCGGCGCGGGCCGCGGAAGTGGCCCCCTGACCGCCGGGGGCAGCACGTGGCCGGGC
>BOPP01000161.1:1562839-1577059 GCA_017312745.1 Gryllus bimaculatus | reverse complement strand
GGGCGGTGTGGGGGGAAGAATCCTAAGAAGCGAACACGAAGAGCTATCGCCGCCCAAATATCGACCCCGCTAAGGCATTGATTTTATTCTTCTTCAAAACTTCGCCGACACACGCGCGATTACAGGATAATACGGCTTGTTGATAAAACTTCCGGCACCCCTAAACTTGCAAAATTTGACCCTACTCAAGTGCATGATCCATGGGCAAGTTGACGCCACCGTTCATTTAGCTGCGCCCAAAACTCCCCGAGCCGCTGCTGGCGGCGGCGGCGAGCCTGCGCGCGGAAGTTGATGGGGGGTGGGCGCGGGGTGGGGATGGGCGCGAGGTGGCGAGGGGGGGCTGATCTGATCGCCGGCTCGAAAAGTGGGACGAACCGGCGGGGCGTTAGGCCCGCTAATTTCGGAACGCGCCCCGAAACGGACACGACGCTCTCCCTCCACGCCAAGAAATGGAGCGCCCCACTTAACACGAGCATACTTTCGGGCGCGGACGCGACAAACGGCGAATTCCCCTCAACGGCTCGCGCCGGTGTGATGAATTCGAGAGAAGTTGCCGGAAACTGCCGGCAGCCGCGCTGGGCGAAGGTAACAACTTAAGCAGAAAAAGCGGCCATAATAAAAGACGGCTGTTTCAACAGTTTCCTGCCTCAAGAACGATTTTTAACGGGCGAGTTTAGCGCTATTCTTTCCTTCCGGATGCTTTGTGCTTTGGTGGAATATCTGCCGGTCTAGTGCATACAAGATCTCTGCTCACGTGGCTACATACAACTGATTCTTCCTTTGCTTTCATCCATTCGGAGGAGCACTGTCAGCACTTTTACAAGACAGTGACGAAAACGGTACTTGATCGTCTTCCTGATATCTTTGTCAAAAATGTATTCCTAGTTATCTAAATTATCATATTTTTTCACGCATCAATGTAACTTATCAAAACTGTTTCATTTCTTCAGGGAACATAAAATTAATGATAAAATGATGAATTTGGGTTCTGTTAACCTCAAATATAGTGACGTATGCAAATATGAAGTGCAACTTAATGTTAAAAGTTCATTCAATATGAACATTGTAAATGAGAATTCAACTAACACGGTGGATTGGCAACCGCAGCTTAAAGCAAAATATGACGCGACTGTCGTTTTCGACATAGAATTTCGGTTTGAAAGGTAACTTATTATATAAATTCCACGGGTGGAATCGACATTTAAAAGAAACTGCACTAGAATGAGCCCAAGTGACTTGCAGTTATGAGGCTTGCGGAAAGGCATAAACCTCTGTACGTTGCGCCACCGACTTGGTTTCCTCCGCCAACATCACATCCGGAAAGGAATTAAATCTTTAATTCAAAATAAGACATAGTTTACTTCAAGTTGTTAAAATTCACATAAAATATTCTCATCAATTCGTTTTTGCTTTCCCTTTTGAATTAAGTCTTTTTACTTCTAATTAATTTTAATCTTTACGTTTATCATCCCCGTGAAACATTTTCGTTTCGCATTTATTGTTCGTAATAATTTTGCGTTTATTTTTAGCCATACGTTCACTTTACATACATCTGAGGAATAATGTTATACCAATTTTAAACTCAAGTGGATTCACAAACGCTATCTATGCTTATTTGAAACCAGTCCCCAAATCACATTGTAGTTAATGTCACATAAATATCCTTCGACAAATGAGTACCTTATCTATGATGTGTACCGACATCTGAGACATTTTTGTAATGTATGTGTTTCGTTGAATTTCACTTTCACTAGTGAATTCAGAGTTTCCAGTACGTTCCTTCATGTCCACAAATGTCATTCAATACTTTTACAATTTTTCCTTTCACAAATGCCACCTTCATTTTTCTAATGTAAAATAGTATGTAAACATGTAACAACGTCGCACGGTAACTGAAAACATTAAATGAATGCGGTCGTAAGATACAACAATGAGGTCAAATCAAATCAAATCAATTATTTTACATACCTGTAATAAACTTCATTCACATTTTAAAACAACTATATCATATTTTAAAATGTCTTAAAAGAGTAAAAATTTTCCTCAATGGAACTTTAGATTTTTCCCAAAACTGATAAAAAGAAACAACATTTAGAGTTATATTTAACTGATGGTTGTAAAATATCACTTTCTGCTGAGTAAAAAATTATCAATAGAGAGCGATTATTTTTCAAGAAAAATCTCACTACAACCGACAAAACAACTTTCTTTTTTATTTGTTGATTTAGAAAACTATGATTTATACATTCAATATAGAAATAATTCTAAAAATGACGAATAGAAATTAACCTGTAACTTGTGTGATAGTATGAATAACGGACTGGCAAACCAAAGATTCCATCATCCCTAATACACAAACAGATTTCAAACTTTTACAATTTGATTCTATTTTACGTAATTAAAGGTAGTACTACGCGTGAACCGAATATAAGCGGCAAATCATTCACTCAAGATGGCCATCGCAGCGTAATTACTGCGTGCCAAACCCAGAGCGACGCGAACGAACGCCCGCGTAATGAGTCGCGGCTTTATTTTGTTTGCATGTGGCAGCGCCATTACGGGCGCATCAAACAACGTTGCGTGGCCGCCGGCCGGCCGGCCCCTTGCGCGCAGCCCGCCGTTTCCGCTCATCACCCCGCCACCACCACGTGCCCAGCCGTCCGTCCATCTACCTGCAGTGTAGGAGCGCGCGCCATCAAAGAGACCGCCGGCAGCCGGCTAAGGTCAACGCCGACCAAGCGATCGCACACGCAAACCACTGCACGAGCCGCACGCGGCGTGCCGCTCCCCGGCCCCCCTGCCCACTCCGCTGTTCGTGCCGCTCTGCCTCCACCCCCCCGCATCTGCTCGCCTGCCCCACCCTCCTCACCACGCCCTGCGCGCGGCGTCGCAATTTCCTTCTGACGCCACTCATCACTCCCATGCGCTCCCGCCGCACCTCTACTTGCCAGCCTCTAGCTTCACCTCTCATACTCACCCATTCGTCATCTCTCCCCTGCTCAGCCCGCCCTCTACCTCCTCTTGCCCCACCCCTCCGCCTCCTCATCCGCCTCACCCCCGTGCATATCCTCGCGCCCCACCTCCTTTATTCACTCCGACTCGCGCCCGCTCCACGCTTTTTCCTTGCCCACCGTCCGCCTCGCTATTCCCCTCTCCTCTCGCTCGCGACGCGTCCGCCGCCCCTACCCAATCCGCCTTTTCCTTCCCCGCCCACCCGACCGCTTCATCGGCCGAGTCGCCCCCTCCTCCTATCCTCGCCCCTGCGCGTCCACCCCACCCCTACCCTCCCCACAAGCGCTAAACTCGTCCTGACGATCCATCATCATCGAACAGCATCCTAGAATCCTCTGACCCACGGGTCACCATACCTCACTCCACACCTCACCTAAACAATCGAACCCGCCTCAATTCGGCCCGCATCACCGCCATCACAAACCCCGCCCTGACTCCCGGCAGCGCCCTATCGCCTTCGCCCTCCACAGGCTGGCTGACCGCCCAGCGCCACAACACCCATTTCGCCGCGCTCAGACGTACCGCTTGTGACCCCTGTCCTCGGCTCCCAATGCTATGTTCTCAGCCCCAGCGATGACGGCCGGTCGCCAAGCCGGCCATATACCTGTCCACGCAGTCACCTGCTTGAGAACCGATGTCCAGATGGCCGACTTTGCACACACCACCGTTTGCCATAGAGCACCGATGACGTCTCAGCCGGTCATCCGAGTAAATCCCGCCTCTTATCGCTGTGATCAATTCCCTCACTCGACTTCTCAGACTCGAAACCCGCCAACAACAAATCGTCCCATTTACGCTCTGAAATTTTAGTATTTCCTGAACACTCGCACCCCTAAGTGGAGGGAGGATATACGAAACGAACGGCAATGCTACGTTTTCAGGAAGTTCTATGTTGTCAGACTAAGCGCTGCTAACGGCCAGTCACAAAGCAGGGCATATTTGTTTTCGCACAGTCTGGGGCAGGCAAGCACTTCCCTTATCCAGCCCAGCAATACACGGCCTTCTAGTCATCCTGTTGTAATGCATTGAAACAAACATACGGCACCATTCGACCATTCAGCTCCTGTCTGTTCACATATAAACTCATTCCAATCCCTTCGCTTTTGAGTATCCTAACCCTCCAATTCTTTTTACTTTACTGATTGAAAATATTTAAAAAATAAATAAAACTATATTGAGAATAAATTATTTTCCTAAAATTTTACTACAATGGAAACACGTAGTTGGAAACTAGTTACTTTTTGTTCTCATTGCCGCTGAGCGGATTTAACTTTTTAATTGTTAGATCAGTAGGTTAAATAATATATTTTTCCCCTACGATGCTTCTGTGTAGCTAGTAAATACTAGTGTCCCCCATACCCATAATGTCTCTATTAACATTACGCAATAAATGTAAAATTGTATCACTGACAATTGAAAATAATTTAATGTATTTCTTCAAAAGAGTATGCGAGACTATTCTGCGTGTCCAAGTGTTCTACACTAATCTAAATATGTTGTCAGAATTAAATTACAAAATGAAAAAAAGGGTTATTCACAATCAACTATATGTCTTAATGTGTTTAAAGGTTTTTTTCACTTATTTCGGTTTACGCCTACTTTTGTACTTATTATTTTTTACCAGGTTTATCCGAAATGTCACAAGCTTTGTTTCGTATATCCAAGTACATTAATTCAAATCCAAGCAATCCAGTGAAGATGGTGGTAGACGCAGCGGTGCCACAATACATTTTGAGTCATTCTGATTTTACAATCCAACATTACAATGTCTAATAACTACACCGCTTTCCAATATTTTCCACTATGTTATTTGTAGTGCCCATGAAGCATCTGAAGATTCGAACCCTACATCCTTATTCAACAGTTTAGTAGATGACTAATTTCAATCCACACAGTTGCGATATCTGGTATGATTTTGTCTTTTTGCCATAGTGTTTTGTTTTGGGGTTTTCTTACCCTGTTATATTATTTCATCGAAGTCCAACCAATGTCACCAGACACCTCAGATAGTCGAAAAATTTGAATGCAAAACATACAAAACCCTCACGAATGTTTTTCGAAATAGAAGCAATTTAACATCTTTGTGTAATACTTGTATTTACGTAAAAATATAATAAACAGGGCAATTTATGAACCATAAATTACGTAGCACTGCACAGGCTACTGATGGGTGGAATAAACAATTATCCAAACTGTCAGAATAAATATTACGAACCTTCAAGGCATATCAATAAGCATGTAGTAGGAAATTTCATATTACAAAGTTACCTCTGTGAAATTTGCCTCTAACTGTCAGGCAACTTACCATACAATGGTGTTCGGCAGGTACACAAAGTCTCCTTGACTGGGTAAGAATCTGTTGTGCCATCCTTCTATGCAAAATGTGTTTCTTCGAATAAGGACAAATGTAACAGGTGTAAATGTAAATTCGTTAGATGAAATGTTCCACCAGATGTTCATTGTCCAAAAGGGGTCATTACCGACTCCCATACTACACCTATAAATTTCTAATATTTATTATGAGACACTGTAGAATCACAAAAACTACAGTTTTGAGGGTTATAATTTAGGCACGGGTCCTACACTTGATAACAAACCTTTGTCCGCGAGACCCGCGCCCACCAAGCGCCTCTATCTGAGCTGGCGCCTCTGCTCAACTGCCAGCCGCGACCTGGGTCCTCCGGTCCAGCGCGCCCTCAGGCCCGAGCCGGGTGGGGCTCGCCGTCACAGAGGGCGCTGCCGCCCCCGGGCCACCTCCCTGCCCAAGCGCCTCGCCCCGCCCTCCCCAGCCCGTGCCCCCGCCCGGTCCCCTCCCTGCCCGTGCGAACCGGCGTCCAGCAACCGCGAGTGGACGCAGAGCCCCGCGCGCTTCATATTCCGTAGCCGGCAGGCCTCGATGACTCTTGCTTCACACGGTGCGGGCCGCGGCGGGAAGCAAGTGCGCCCCCGCTCCACTTCACCACCACAGCCCTCGCGCCGCGCCCGACCCCTCCCCACTCCCCCCACCCCGGTCGCACGGCACCTCGCGCTCCGCACCCCGCCGCCTCGCCGACCCAGTTGCGCCCCACTTTCATTAAATTAGAGCCGGGATGCAGCCCCCGCGGCCCTTGGGGCGAATTTCCACCCGACCAATTGGATGCGAATTTCATCAAAGTGCGGGCTTATGACTGCCGGCCTGACGTGGACAAATTGCCGTGAAATGCCCTCCCGACGAAGGAGACCGCGCCCGCGCGCCAAGTGGCCAAGTGGCTCGGATCATCATCATCATTGGCCCACTCGGGCGAGGAGCCGCGCTTTACTCTTTTCTCATCGCTCCCGATAACCGGATTCCTTCGAATGCAACTGCATTGATTCGAATGGAAACGAAGCGAAACCATCTGAGAGGAATAGGATCGATCGGATTTGGTTTTACGCATTGTATTTCCAAACTCTTCCAGTACTCTGCTGACATTTTTATTTTTTATCTTGGACAAATTGAAACACACACTAAAATTTCCTGATGTGAGGCCAGCCGACTGGGTGTTTACTTCTCGAATGAACTTTCACCATAAAGAAAACCCCACTGATCGATTTGGATAACTTTACAATCTATTGGATTAATTGGGAATCAATTCGAGATGATGCCCCTCAGAGAGAGTAACCATACTTCTATTACAAAACCATTATGGATATGACAGTGATGTATGTATTACATTCATGTTCATTTATTTTTCGTAAAAGAATAGTAAGACGTGTCTGTATCACGTGGAGAAGCAAAATCTGCGCACTCTTTTCTCTTTCTATTTTACTTTTCATTTTAAAAAATGGGAATCTGGAAAAAAATTGTAAAATGGGTATCTGGAAAGAATCTTTTTACGATCGTCCACATAATATGGTATCTAATGATCAGAAAACGTACTACGTCAATATGATATTTGAACAAATTGAGGCTGTCTAAAATATTCTCGCGTATTAGAAATTTTAAAACCACGAAGAATGTACAAATGTAAGAAATGTATATATTTCTATCCATATAAAACATATTGCATACATGTAATTTTAGTATTATTAAGTTAAAGTTTCAATCGTAATTAGGTAGAAAACAATGTGGAATAGCAAAATAGCAAATAACATGTGAAGAAGAATTATAAACTTCAGCAATTCGTTATAGCGGGAACTGGCAGCCGTAGGTGAGAATTCAGACTTATGGCGCAGAGACAATAGTCGTATGGTTGAGCTTGGGAACACTAATTAGAGTAAGTCACAAGGATTCATAGATGGAAAGGTATTTTGACGTAAGATGAACTTAGCAGCGGAGGAGAGGGAGAATCAAATGACGGAATAAAGAAATTGGAAATAGGACGATTATAGGAATGTAGTTAAAAAAAATAAAGTTACTGCATTCGCGCGATGTTGCTGATGGCAGTCAAGAAGAAGGAATTCACGGGTGTTTGCAAGGATTAAGATAAAGGATCGATGGAAACTTACACGCCTGCCTAAAGGCATAGGCAACAAAATGATTTTTTCAGTTTTCATTCGGGATATTTGCCATCTGCCCATGTTCCACATCCGTTTTTTTATTCATGCGTCATTTACTGTATACTGACACACACTAATCTTGAGAATCTTTCCATTAGGTGTGCCTAGTGTGCGTCATTTGTAAGTGACTCGCATTCACCGCCTTATGTCGGTCTTCGTTAATGATATTGGACATATCTGCCAGTGGATTATGAGATCTGGTTACAGTAGGGTTTTACCGGAGAAATCGTTTTGCCTCTCACCTACAGGGTTCTTTTGCATGCCACAGGCATCACAGGATTCCAAATCTGGGTTTAGGAAGCCCTGCACACTGGGGACGGCAGAGTATAACAATGCATGTGAGGAATCCAAAAGTATTCGCACGGCAGAGACAAAGTACCGCTACGAGGATTGGAGAAACAAGGTTTGAAATATAAAAACAGCAGGTAGATGATAGGAAAATATTGGGACATTGAAATGATTGATTGTTTGTGTTTCCGACCGCGTCAACTTTTACAACGTGTATGTGTGCACTGCTCTATAGTCCATAGTCCTGTAAGTGTAGCGCACTTTACATCCCGAGAGTTGGCGCTGTTCTTTCGTCGCTAGAATGTGATACTCGTGATATCTATACTCGTACAAGTCGGTCTACAGGGGTTTCCCCTTCAGGTATCACCACTAGAGGGGCACCGCTTGAGGTGGGAAAACCTCTAAGCAGGAGACATCTGTGGTGCATGAAAATGTAAGGGCGGTTGGAGAAGAAAGAAAGAACATGAAGCACTGCCAGCACACGAGCTTTTTCTTTTTTTAACGAAGAGTTGAAGTACATGGATAAATATACAATGTAATGCGTATGTGCAAAGCTATATATAATTCGAATCTTGTATCAACTACGAGGTTACGTGTTTAAGTTAACTACTTAAATTAGTAAAATGTTTTCATATTAATTCATCTTCAAAAACAGTGAAAACTGAATGCGATGCAATGTTCATAAAATTCAATTTTAGAGGTGAGTGTAAAAAATATAATTCTACGGGTGCATGAAGGTGACTTTCTTCTTCATTCAATCGAGAAGAAATGCTTCAGTATTAATCATGCGAGTCATGCGAGTGGAATTAAACTGAAACTGTATTTTCGAGTTCTCATTTTTAGTTACATTTATTATTGCCTGAACTTATGAATTTTTATTTTAAGAAGCTGAAGGTCGGGGCATTGTCCCGAACTTTGAAACGGATGAATGAAACTAGTCACTTTGACCGGTTGAAATCTGCAATTTTTGTTTACAAATGTGACACATCAACCTTAACACGTGTAACTTCAACACGTCATCTATCTTTATTGCGAACTTCATACGTGTTTCATTTATCCTTATTCTTTACATTCTTTAGATTCTTTTTCTTCTTATTATTTAGTCAAACAAGTCCTGACGAAACGCTGGCCTCTGCGCTGGACTCAAAGGCGACGGGTCTCTCGTGTGGTTGGAGGCAGGAACGATATTGTCTTCGTACAGAGTGAACCTTTCCAAAGCGGAACACGGAGATCGCAGGACCGGCGGGGAAGATGAAGGAGGCAGCTAGGTAGCGGGAATGAGTGTGGAGGTGGGGGTGGACGCGGAGGCAAAGACGGAGGAGGACGGCTGTAGGGACGATGGAGACTTCGCGTAGACTGGCACAGCAGGCGAGGGAGCGCGATGTTGTGCGGCCGGCTGAGGCCACACGGGAGACAGCGTGGGCTGCGAGAACCGGGGGCGGGGCGAAGACGGGTCGGGGGCCGAGGGCGGGGGTGGGGTGGAAGGGGGGCTGAGGGGAAGATGTGTGTGTGTGTATGTGTCGCCCGGCGGCGCAGCGATACGGGGAGAATTAATTAGCAATACGCGAAGAGCGCAAAAGACAAAGACGGGCCATCCGGAAGCAAATCGTTTCTTCTGTTTCCCAGCAACACCTCTCCGCGGCGGCCGCGAACGACGCGTCGCGACGCGGGCCGGGCCCGGGGCGAGGCGAGGCGAGGCGGGGCGGGCGAAGGCGGGGTCGTGTTGGGTAGGGCGGAGCGGGAGGAGGGAAGGGTCGAGGAAGGGCTGGAAGCTGGGAGGAACGGTGCGGGGACGGGAAGGGTCGGTGCGATTGCGGAGAAGCGGAGCAGAGAGGGGCGTGCGGAGCGGGACGGGACGAAGGCGGGGAGAAGAAGGCGCGAAGCGTGAAGAGGCGGCGCGGAGCGAAGCAGGGAGGGGCGGCGCGGGCAGGACGGTGCGAAGTGGACGGGGCGGGCAGAGAGGACGCGGCGAGGCGTTTCGCCGGAGGGGGATGGTCGAATCCAATTACTTTTAAGAGAAGACGCACAGAATGAAGGGGGAAGATGATAAAAAGGCCGTTAATTGGGGCCAACACAACACTACACCGGCCGGCGGTGGCGATGGTGGTAGCTGTGGGGTTGAGGGCGGCAGAACGGTGGAGATGCTTTAAAACGGTCGACACCTCCCTGCTTCTGTTCCCGCCCCCGTTTTGGCCTCGCCCGAATCGTTTTCCACAAAAAAGAAGAAAAGTGTGTGAGAAATCAGCGTCGTTCAACTCCTCCATTAGTTCATTAGTGAATTTTAAATTTCACAAATGTTGTCGTGGTAATGAAGATTCCTTCTAAAAATCATTTTAGTAATTTCTTTAAAATCTGATTTATCACTTTCATGCTTGTTCTAAAGTTTCCATGGGTAGCTGTTACATTCGTATTCTTCCGTACTCCTGATACGGTAAAATGATAATTACGAACGAAATGATAATTATTAGTTTCGCTAGATTGATACTAATAATTGCTCGTTATTGTGCAGACGAATAAATCCCATTATGAGTGGAATATGTAGTTAGCCCACAAGTGTTAATCGCTGTTGCAGAAGTTGCAAGATTAATAACGCGAAAATTAACTCCCCCAATTACAAAAAAATAATGTCAATCCGCTATCACTGTGAACGCGCAATGAAGAGCCAATTCGTTTGTTTCATTGTTTTTTCGTTTACTCATTGTATATTTGTTCGTTGCGTTGTAACAATGGAAATTCTACAGGCCCGCTACAGCAGTCATTAAGTATCCTGTAATCAAAAACCAACCCGTGGTGTGCAAACGATACAAATGAACTCGCTTTTTAATTAACATTATTGTCCCATTCAATTAATGTTGAAAGTATTTATTTTGGCCGAGCCTATTATTACAATACGTTTGATTTTCATTGGGAATGGAAGTCTCATACTGAAACATCTGCTTAAAGAGAGAGCAAAACACAAAATCTTAAATATGAATAAAGTAAACTTAAATTTCTATGTTACATTGTTACCAAATATACTGCATTCACAGTGGTGTTAGCAATTCCTAATTATAATAATTTGTTTTCATAAAGTGAGAAGAGCAATGAGGGCGTCACTTTAGCAACAATAACTATTGTTGATAAAGTGGGAAGATCAACCAATTCACGTATTTCCAGGTTAAAATGTTACCATCATTAAAACTTGTCATAATACTTTAAACACGTAGGGAGGATATATTTCCCTAAATCCGAGTTCATGTGCTTTATGTGAGCAAATCATCCTGAGGTGTAACCTAATATATGTATAAATAGGGATAGTGTTTCTGACTTGTGAGTGTACAATTGAACTTATTGTAGATTGCCACTTAACAATTTATTAATATATAGTAGCATTGATTAATATTAACACATAAAATCAGTTTGTCCCTTAATCTCACTTTTCAAAAGAATTAAGTATCCTTGTACCCTCGTTTACGACTCTAGTACCACGCAAAGACAATACTGTAAATTGAATATCACACATCACCACCACAAATTGTCGCCAGGCGCCGCTTTGCGTATTCATTCGCACCAACGACACACCATGATTGATATTGTCATTCACGCTGAAGAATAAAATTAAATTGCAGTGACTGACGGCGTATGTTAAAGGTAACGTTTTTATACAGTTGTTTTCAGTGTGGCCTGCAATCAGAGTCACGCAGCAATCGCTTATACATATAATACATTGATTTTCCTCCTGTTCGCAAGTATTAAAAGTCAATCTGTCAGTGAGGCGACAATTATATGTTGCATACTTAATGTTTAGTATCAGTCGTTTTGTTTTTATGTGCTTACAAATTCAGTAACAGATTGTAAAGAAATAATACGGAAGGTATTACCATTACCAGACAAGTTAACAATTTATAAGATAGCTCACAAATTCAATAATTTAAGCACTCGTATTACACTAAATAGTTAGCTTTTATTTTACTTCCAGTTTATAACACACTCTACTATGCATTGTACAGTTCTACTGAACATTTTACTCCTTGGGATTTATCTTCATACCCGGTAACACATTCCTCTTTCCATTAGAAACTTTAGAATCAATGACATACTTTCTCTCTTTCTAATGATATAATAATGCCAACAGAAATATCATTGAAAAATCATTGAAGTCGAATTTATTTCCCCAGTGCTGCACTGTAACATGAACTAACGCTGTATACAGAGCTTACCGTTTTTCACAAACCAAGAGCAAAAACAAATGGTTAACATTGTACGTTGACGATAATAATTATTTTAATGTTTTGTATTTGTTTGCTTTCTAGAAAAATTACTGTTACTTTCACATAGCTGAGGATGTTGTTCACTTGGACACAGCCGTTGACTCGGGCGTGCGTTCCGTCGCGCCTGCACGCCCCCCAAACACTGCCCCAGTCCCTTCGTCCCTTTACGCACTTGAGATGCATCCCTGCGGCACCCCGCCGACCCTCCGTTTGTCCCCTTCGGCAGTTCCCACGCACGCGGAGGGGTAATTTTTCCACGGCCCCCGAAGTAGCCACGAGGAATTTTAATGCGTGTTCTCGCCTAGAAACAAACAAATACTGTCGTTTCCCTTCCGTTTCTTCTTTTTGAGGCTCTTCTCTCTCCTTTGCCTGTTTATCCTGCCTACTATTTCACATTCATTGTTTCTTTTATTTCTTAGATTGTTTTTCATCGTCTTCGTCTTCTTCGTGGTTTAACACTGGACTTCTCTTGCGGCGACAACTTTTTTCCCTTCACATATGTCAACTGATATGTGAATGGAATATTTCGTAAAATTCTCTCTTCACATAGTGAGGTATAAATCTAAAGAAAATCATGTACTGCAGTGATTCAGTCATGTAAAATACCATATTAGGACACCTTCGCTTGTATTTCTTATACAGAACTGCAGTCAAATAATGCGACTTAAAAAATACTTTTATTGCCAACAAGTGAAACAGGAATCTTTGGCGTGTCATGAAGAAGCATCGAAATTCTCACTTTTTGATAAATGCATTTTCTTTTAGTTTCCGCATTAAAAGATAAGTCTTTTGTTTGGTATAAGAAGACTGAATTTTGAAACATTACCAGAAAAGTAAAATCTGTATTTAAATTTCATTTTATTTAATAATTAAAATGAACGCATCGTTGAACGCGGAAAGAACCGATTATTTAACCAACTAAAAACAATTGTTTTCTCCCACTTAACATGCTGTTCTTTCTTAACGGAAATAATTAGAATGTCAGCTTTAGATAACTTTTTACCGTTCGATTGACTCAGAGATCGACAACAATCACGTATCTCGGGCACAGTCATCTCACGTGCACCGCGCAACAGGCTAACCAGCTGCATTAGTGTGGTGCGAATTCCTGGGTCGCTGGCGCCTGGCAATGTCAGCCTGGCGTAAGCGATACGGAGCACCTCGCGCCCAGAGACAGCGCACGCCTTAAGGAAAGACGGCGGCGCTCGCGATAAGGCCCGTAACCAATCCCCGCAACGCGTTCCCTTGCGATCCCCGCAGTTTTCTCTCTCTCCCTCTCTCCCTCTCTCCCTCTCTCCCTCTCTCTCGTCCGTGCTCCTCGTCTCCGCCTCTCCTCCCTCGCGCTTTATCCTCATCCGCTCTAGCTCACCCCGCCCTTCCCCTCGTGCACACTTCCGCCAGATATCGTTCCCTTTCGTTTCCTCTCGCCTTCTAGCTTCTTACCATCTAATGTAGCTTCACTAGGCCCACGTTTTCTTCAACTCTCCTTTTGCTTGTAATGGAAGAAGTAGAGGTAAAAGTGAGTTACTTTTTTCTTAGCAATGCAGAAAAATCATACCTGCAATTTGTTTACCGATGAAAATATGTTTTCTATAACTCGAGAACAAACATGTACATTTATTTACATTTATTATTTATTTATTTATCTTAATCTTTTACTCATCTTTCAACTATTTATAGTTAAAATGATAAGAAGAGATTCTGAAACTCAAGAAAACATGCACAGATGATCTTCTCTCCCTTCATCACATATAGTTTTTAGTGTTTTTTCGGCTAAATAAATCTAATCTAATCTAATTTGTACTCTCTTCACACCTTTTTTTGCCAGCCTTCGTCCTGACTTCCTTGTCCTCCTGACCCCGACCCTGATCTTCCCGATCTCACTTTTCGCCAACTCGTACCCACTCCTCATGCCCTCAGAACCTATTTTTCTCAGTCCCGCTGTTCCCTACCCTACTCTTCTCGACTCCGCATTACCAGCCGCACCTGCACCCCGCTTCCATCCGTTCTCTTGAACCAACGTAGGAACCTCGTACCAATCCTTCTCCTTCCGTCAATTTCTTCGCTCCGCTCTTTCTCCGCTTTATTCGTGTCTTCGCGCACTCACCTGCCTCCGCACCAAACTCCTTCGTCCTTCTCGGCCCTTCTTCCC
>BOPP01000161.1:1537480-1562358 GCA_017312745.1 Gryllus bimaculatus | reverse complement strand
ACCCCATGCCACCCCACGCATTGCGCGAAATTCCACTGCTACTCGAAAGACCAGGGTAGGGACCCCTGTAGACATCCACCATGAAAGCAACGTAATGCAGTTAACTATATTATAAATACGTTACAATGAAGATCTAATACAGCGATCCAGGAAAGTCTCTCCCCAGTGGCACCAAGGTGCTTGCAACAAAAGTATGTTGGTAGCAGCGAGTAACAAACTAAAAACGTAAATACCGCACTCACCACAATAATAATAGATGCAGAAAGTTTTGTCCTCTTTACTTGTTTCCCTTGTTTGCTAACACCACCACTGCCATTTTTAATAGAAGGCCCTGAGTCTGCACAGTGCGGAGAAATTTTCCTAGGGCACAATATCTAGATAACCGCTGACTGGATTCCTATAATTCAGGTGTTGGTTGAAAGCTGAAAATTCACTTTTCCCGCCATTTTATTAGGGTCTCATTTTCATGTACAAAAATTATTTACAAACTAGTGAATCCGCTATTGCTATTGCAAGATATTACCCTTCACATGCTACTGTCACATGCTACACTACGCTCTGCAAAACTTTCAATAGACGAAAGACATTGTCGCGTGCGTGGTTTCATCTCTTTCTCCATCTCTATCCCCGTCTCTCTGTGCTTCTGGCTCTCTTTCTCTGACTCTCTGTTTCTGTTTGTTTCTCTCTCTGCGACTCTGTCTTATTTTCTCTCTCTTTCTCTGTCTCTCCCTGGAGAAATTTCACAATCGTAGGGGCAGAATAAGTGATGAAGACGTCTTAATAATCGTACTTCAGTGTGCGGCGGGTTGCACAGAGAGCGCCGTGATGTAAAGCGCCCTGATCAAGGTCCTACATAAAATCATCATCAACGCGCGACTATGTTCGTATGCATATGAAGATTTCCATTGTATTCTGCCTATAGTGGAAGCAATAAAGTGACAAAGTTTTATCGCAATCGAATGAACGGTACGGCAGTGCATTAAGCCAGAACCAACAAAAAAATATTATTTTTTTATATGCGCATGAAATTAGTAGGCTACCTACTAACCTGTTGTTAACTAACAGAGTAATCTAATGGCTCCGCCGTTTTTCAGTTAAATCTACTGGCACCGCGAAGAAACACATTGCAAATCCATTTTCACCACGAACAAGTTTACAGGAAACTATATTCTATTTCCTATTCTTATACGGAATGATCAATTTATAGAGACCAAGGATAATTTAATGACTAGTTCTATGAGATTAAACTGTGAATTATATTCATTTTCACTTTGTATATATAATATTGTCATATGTCAACTGACAACTACATATCTAGAAAAGTGATCTTATATGCGAAAGAAACGAAAACACTGGGATGGAAATGATTCCGGAATGTAATATGCACAAAGTTGATGAGGGTAAAATATATGATTTGTATGTAGATTATACGTATATTTACATTTCCTTCTTCTAGCCTCCGCCAGTTTTTATTTTTTATTTTTGTAATTTTGTTTTCTGTCTTCGATTACTTTTCACTCATTAGTCTTTCAATAGAGTCTGAATAAGTATTAGATATTATTTTCGGAAGCCAATAAGAGGAAGGCCGCTAAGGAGTGATTTTACAGGATTGCCCTCTCTGAGTTCGAAGTACCACTGGTTCAAAACCCACCATCAATATGGTTGTTGTGATTGTCCATGCACCTTTCATAATAATCTTTTCGTGATTTATTTATACCTCTCCAAACTATTCCCCTCTCTCAAGCACTCACTGGTTCGCACCACCTGTTATTGTGTAAAAATAACTTTATGAGCACTCACCGTCATGGAAGCAGTCGGTTCTGTAATGATCGGTATCAGATAATATTACACAGCTCAAAAAATTCTTTCATACGGCATATACTTAACAAGAATTCGGTGATTTCGTTATTGGGTGCCCCCGTTTTAGGATTAATCTGTTGTTTTAACAAATGAATTTCTCATATTCCAGCTAATTGTCTCTGAGATACTTAAGTTACGAACTATAATCATTATTCTAGTTGTCATTGATGATGAATGATTGTCAAGCCCATTGCAGCCCGCAGATACTTTTAACAAATCTGTAGTTAGTCGTAGAAGAAACTACATCCATCTATACTATTTTCACTGATTATGTAAAAATAACAAATGAGATTGAAAGATGAAAATATCTTTTTCCAAAGTAAATGTAATAATACTGAAAAGAGAAAAATATTCAAATGCGTCTGCAAATACACATTGTTAATTCTTATTAACTGAGAAATTACCTCCAAATGCACAACAATTGCACAGGCACACATTTGAATGTGAATCTATTAAAAATGGTAACACTGTCCTTCATATCTCATAAAAAATAGCAATGTCTTCACGAGAAATGAATTTGAGTGATTAAATTAAAGTTGCCATCTATCCATTTAAATTTTCCACATTTTAAATTAGAAACAATATATTTTTAGAATATACTAGTAATTGTTTTCGAAGACTACGTGAGCTAAAATGTACTGAAAATAAAACAATGAGCTTGCATGTAGAATGTATCTTTCCATGTTCTGTTATCATGGAAAGTCTCTACCACAATATTTATTTTACCATAATGGTTTTCAGTCTTCTTGAAATTTGTCCTGGGGATTACAACTGGGTTGCAAAGAAGTTACTTTATTGTTTTTGAATTCTCAAATGAAATAGACCTGCTTGCGCATATGCACCATTAACCTATCTGTGTTATTTTTGGTGCCCGAAAAATTGGTATAACAATGGAACGGACATGATGAGGTGAATTAGGATGGAATGGAAAGAGTACGTAGTGCAAGGGGCAAGCTGACTTGGTGGAGGAGAGTCGCAAGGGTGTTGTAGTGAGGTTTGACATGCACTGCACTCGACAGGCATAAAGCATGCTTACACATGCAGCAGCGTGTGTATGCAACATTAGTATGAAATGTATTGGGTAACGTGTATTTCTCGCTTGTACTACCACTAACAGACTGCTATTATTACATTTCGCAAGTACGAGAGTTTTCGTCTCAAATATCGTGTATCTGCTACATATATGTTGGATGATTAGTAGGTTTAATTATGTGATCGATACATTTGTAGCTATTTGAGGCGGTTTTTCGTCACTAAATTAATTATCGAAGTAATTGTAGAAATATTTCTAGTACTCAAACGTGCACGAGCTAAAAAAAATCTCTATGCAATGACCAAAACAATTTGCAAGTCTAGGACAAACTGAAAATATATGCTAAAAGTTCTTCGTGATTAATGGGGATGATGACTCTTCGTGATTAATCGGGATGTGAAGAACCTTCAGTGATAGAACTATTAACGCAAAGGAATTGTTCTGAAGCTGGGGAAAATAATAAAAATGTAAAAAATATATAATGTATATCACAAAAATATATAAATTACATCACGATTAGTTGTTGCAACGGTAGATGACAGTTGCGAAACGGAAAACCTATTCGCACGTAATTGTTAAAGTTCAAATTAGTTTATAATTGATAAAATATAATTAAAAAATAGAAAATCTGTTGGAAAAGAACAAAATCGGTAACTTTATACACCAGAAAAGAAGAAGAAAATAATCAAACCAAAGCAAATATTTGATTTGATATCACCTGGAGAACTTCGATACACTTTGATTGTACGCTAGTACAGAAAATATTATTCCTTCGAATCTTTCTCATGAGACAACAGTAAATGAGATTTTTTTTTTTTGGCGCATGTTAATAAGGATTATATTTCTCACAATTAAGGTATGGTTAAAGTAGTACAAATAATATACCAACGTTCAAGTACAATTCCATTAGTACTGCTTCATCTCTTTGAAATCCATTTATAAAGTTTTTATTTATATATTAGATTTTATTATTTATTTATTTTGATATTAGAGACACTGACCTAAGCTCAAGAAACTCATAAATATAATTTTAATTAGTTTCTTGCTCCTTAAAGGGTACATCACTCATTTCTGTTAAAGAACACATAGATGTAGGTGTTTTGTAGGTGTAACGATGATATACTCTCTGTAAACAAAGCACATTTACAACTCACGGAAATTTTATGTTAAAGATAGAGGTCACCGGCACTTTTAACATTGGTAATGCTTATTTACATAAAAGATGGACACGAGCTCGGGTTCAGAAGTGCTATTTCGTTTGAAGCAGTACAAGAGTTCTGTGTCGGAATGTGTGTTAATTCGATGCTTTTTAGTCGCTTTGATGTAACTGAAATTCTTCTTTTTGCCATTTATGCGTGTAGGATTTTCATTACTGAAGTTCATCAAATTATTATTAATATTATTATTATTATTATTATTATTATTATTATTATTATTATTATTATTATTATTATTCAAAAGAATATTTTTAAGAAAAAATATAGGCTTCAGCGAACGAGAAATCCAAGATAAGGATCCGCTGTTAAGCCCCCTCCCCTATTGGTTAGCAACGTTAATTGTATATTGTTCTTTTTAAGTGAAAAATTCAGGAACAAATTCGAGCGGCTTTTTAAAATTTTGATTTTAACTCATATTTTCAAAATATGTTACACCATTTAATGAATAATTTTAAAGAGCGGATGTCATTAAGGAAACAATCTACATTTTTAGTAATATTTAGTTGTAGAACTACGAAAAAATGTTTAACTTTTGTAGTTTTCCAAAAAGTCCGAGATTTTGTAAAAATTAGATCTGAGCCATTTTATTAGCGTACTCTGGTCTTTCCAGCAAAAACATTTTAAAAAATTGGAGCTATTTCAGTATGATTAAAAACGTCACGTAAAACTAACGGATTTCACATAAAATTAAAAAGATCGCATTGCAATAAAACCTGAAAGCCCGGAAACTAAAAGATGATTTGAAATTCATAGAGCTGCAACAACAGCCATTTATGAAATCATACAAACGGTTTAGGGGCTACTATTATTCGCAAACGGACGGCTGACCAGACGGATTTCCCAGAAAAAAAAAAAACAACACTTTTCGCTATCGATGACACAGTAGTATATTATGCAACTAGTTTATAATTTACGCTTTCCTGCATACCATATTTTTTGAAAACTAGTGACGTTATGAGCGATCAGAACGCAATAAATGAACATTATAAACGAGGTGCACACGCTATTTTTTGTATCACTATCAGTATATAAAAGGATGAAAGTTATACTTCGAAATGAATTCTATAAGTAAATATTTTATAAGTAAGGCATTGCTCGAGCGTTATCTCCGTGCGTTCACAGATGTCAATGTTATTTACATGGATCCAGATTTTTTCTATCAGCGCGAGTAACGGCGGGTTAAAGCATTTTTCGCTGATTTTATCAATTTTAATATTCTAATGGTGCTTGCATCAAATCATTTACGAGATGCAACAAATGTTCTCAACAGAATTCCAGAGAAGTCTATTAGATTTCTTTGCCCAGAAATTTGCCAGTCGTTGTGAGTATGTAATCTACAGTTCCCGTGGCGCCTGTCAGCGCTATTTGTCAGTTTGGCCGATTTCCGACAGAGATTTCCTGGGAAAGAGCAGTACAAACCAAAAGTCTGCAAGCAGAGTTCACTTGAACGAAAGGAAAAAGCCTCAATTACACCAGTAACATATCCAACTACTAGAGTTATCTATCTAAAGTGGTTTTGATGCATTTTTTACGTCATTTTTCTTTACTTGTAGTGCTCTTGAAAACATTTGAAGACCATTTTTTTTGATAATTTTTGGCGATGGCAATAATAACTAGGTCATCAAATTCCATCTATATGTTTATTACTATTCTTATTATATTATTTTTATTATTTTTGCTCGGGAATCGGTCGACAAGGACCACGCATGCATGCCTCCTGCATTTACCGTGGCTCAGTATTATTATCGCGGTGGCAGGTGCATGTAACTTTTTAATTGGGGCGATATTTATTCCCCAGAGTTGTTAGCCCTGGGGGTATGGAAGCTGAAATGATGATGATAATGAGGGGTGAAAGGCAGACACACACATACAGACATACGCCCATGCCCGAGGCGGGTCTCGAAACCACTACGACACTACTGCCTTAACAATCTCGGCCATCTGATCGGCATTTATTATTATTATTATTATTATTATTATTATTATTATTATTATTATTATTATTATTTCTTCAAAATCTCTCGCTCAGCGAGGTGCTGCTAATAGACACCCGGAACCTTTGTTAGAACCAAGGTGCCTGCTTCGTTTGGAAAACACGGTCCGGTCAGGTTATATCAATAGAACTTCCTAACGATGCGCGCAGTATCATAGAGCAGCCTTTGCACTGTTTGAATGTGCCAGCTTGTTAAGGCAAGACTGAAGACATTAAAAGTGTTCTTCGGAGATCCGTCCATTTGCAGAGATGCACATAGGGACTACTTCAACAGATACTAAGGGGTCACATGGTCGCCCTCAGTTCAATAAGCAAGCCTGATATTTGCTTTCTTCTAGGCAACAGAGGCAACTATATTTCGGTATTTGACTATGTATTATTATTATTATTATTTGTTATTATGATTACTATTATTGATTACTATTATTATTACTATTATTATATTACTATATTATTATTATTACTATTATTATATCCAATATTGTTATTATTATTAATGTTATTGTTATTTACATGATTACTTGTAGTTCCATAGGCAAGTCCGGTCCGTCGCTCGCCCCGTCGTCCCCCCCCCCCTGCCGGCCTATCCGATGCCCCGCGCTCCCGCGGGTCGGTGCGCGGAGCCGGAGCTGTCCCAGTCCGAACGCGGCAGCCGGCGCGGCGCGGCGCGCGCATTATCCGCCGCCGCCTCCTAATAACCCCGTTTGCTATTTCATGCGGCGCGGTATATGTCGCGAGTTCAAAGGAGCAGGCTCTGAGAAGCGCGCGCTCCTGCATCAATATATCCGCCTGTAATGAAGGAAACCCAAGCAGCCAGCATCCGGAAGCGAGCCCCCATCTATTACTCGGAGGCAGCCACGCACGCGCCTTGTGGAGCGGAGAGGAGCGGTGCGGAGCGGGGCGCGGAGCGGGCTGCGCGGCCTGGCGGGGCAGGGCAGCACTCGCGGATCGCGGGAGGAGAAAGGCGTTTGCAAAAACTAACAACGTTTCGAACAATGGCCCTGAATGGCGAATGCGAAGGCCCCGAGCGGAATAATTGGGCCCTTGACACGGCGAGAGCTCAGCGCTACAAGATCTGACGGCGAAAGAAAGGAGAGGGGGAGGGAATATAGAAAGAGATAAGGCAACGGAAGAGGGACAGGCAAGGGGGTAGAGGTACGGCAACAGAAATAGCCACGGTGAAAAGGGGGTAGTAAGAAGTCGACGATGTAGGAAGGAAGAAAATGAACTGATGGAGGAATGGATAAGGGGTTGGCAAAAAGGGATAGAAAATTATGTAACGGAGGGGATGTGCAAATAGGAAAGGAAAGTAAAAATGAGATGAGAGAGAATAGGAAAGAAGAGGGGTAGTATGAGCGAAGATCAAGAATCAGGGGATCAGATAAAACAATTAGAAACGAGAAGGATGCATTGGATAGCAGAAGAAACTAAATCAGAAAGAGGAGAGACGAGGAAAAAGAGAGAGGGAGTGAGAGAGGGAGTGAGAGAGGGAGTGAGAGAGGGAGTGAGAGGGGGAGAGAGGGAGAGAGAGGGAGAGAGGGAGAGAGAGGGATTGAGGGGGAGAGAGGGGGAAAGGGAGGGAGAGAGAGAAACTAAAGAGAAAAGGTGGATCAGTGAACGAAGGAAAGCGGCGGAAGGAGCAAGAGCACAGAGTGGGAGACGAGCGAGCTTCCCCTCCCCTTCCGTGTTTCACAAGCGACAGATTCGCATCGCGCTGTTCCGATATTCAATAGTAATAAGATGAAATGGAGCTCGCATGGTTCTGTCGGTTAGGCGACTAACGCCTGGCTGGGCGTTCAAAGCCCCTTGGAAATGCCTAGCCTAGTTCAAAGCGTGTAGGAGGATAGCGATATTTCCTGTAATGCACACGGGATCCTCAGCCACTTACCTTCCGTTCATCATGCAGGTTTCTGCTGTTCCTTGTCCTGCGATGGGTACCTGACGCGATGAAAATTTTGGGATTACATTTTATACTCATTTTGATGGCGCTAAGTGTCTATTTTCGCTGAAGTATTCACGTCCAGAGATTTTGTCAAAATCAAGTTTTGGAATAACGTTTCCAGACTTAATGAATCTATAGCGTAATCAATTCATAGAGGACAAAATGGTCTACGCCATAAATAAGAAAATGTTTATGAGTGTGGAAGGTAAAGTATTTAAATGTTAAGAAGCGTTCAAGTATTGTTATCACAGCAACGAAGTCCGTTGAATGTTAGTCAGATGCTTAGATTTAGCAATAATATACGAATTAGAAGCTATTGCTATTGGTCATACGTGCGTCAAGAAAGTATTTTTATGAAAGAGATATTAGATTATGTAAATGAATGGGCATAGTCCTATGTGTTTGAAGCAAATGGATGAGTTTTCAAAGCGATAGCAGAAATAGTAGCAAATATTGCTTATAACATGCAATATAATTATTACAATTTTATATAATCGTTACTAAGAATACGAGAAGTCTGGACTATGTTGTAGTAATACTAGTATTTGATACTTTACAATCCACATCGCGATGAACATTTTTAACCTTATCTCTTAGTGATCAATGACAGGATATTGATGACCACATATAAGAGAATTGGTAATTCACTTTCCCTGGTGATTATGAATGATTATAATTAATAATAATAATATAATAATAATAATAATAATTATTTATTATTATTATTATTATTATATTTATAGCGGATGATTTGTAGTGATAATTTGGCATTGGCATTTCTCACCGGAAAGAGCGCTGAAAACATGAATGGAACTTGCCAGATTCTAAACTACAACTGTATTAGCGCTGCGAGCCAGAGCCTTTTGCCGGTCGGTGTGTGGCTAACTGAGTCTGTGAGGAACATTTCACTACTTTCAAAATTCAACATATTTGTACTTCACACTTTCATGAAATGTATGAAAACTAAAATCGTCACCTGAACTTCTTCTTGGATTTTCGTACGTCAAAAAACGTTTGCATTATTTTATATGCAAAACAGTCTGGTTTTTTGCCAGCTTACACCGCATTTCTAACGGCTTATTCGGCTACGCGTACGCGTCCTGCGGACATTCCTGCCATGTCGGGGGGGGAGGCAGGGGGCTGCTCTCCATTTGGACGGCTGTCAGGCGCCGGCGGCCACGAGCGCACTACGCTCACTGCTCGCGGGACCGCGATTATGAATAAAAATAATCCGCCTTATTGCGCGGTCGGAGCTCGTTAAAGCAGCGAAAGTTACGGGCGCCGTCAAACGACCGGCTCTGCTAGGGCACCCCGCCCCCCCCGCCCGACCGCGCAGCGCCTCCACCCACACCCTCACCCACGCCCTCGCGTAGAGGTCAAACCTCCTCGCTCCCGACTGACCGTTCGATAGGCCCGGCCGGTTCACCTTTTCTATCTGTTTTGAGAACACCCGTGTGAAGTCAGTTGCGAAATTGCCGGCACAGTTGGAGGTGAGCTCGATGTGGGATCGCTCTCCCCCTCCTCATTCGAATCAGTCGCCCCTCTCTTGGCTGCAACCTATCTAGCCATTCACTGATTTTCCTGATCGCCTGTATCCGCAATTCAGTCGAGCCATTTTGTGTACTCCATCTGCCGTTTCGAGGTGTCTCAGGAGCGAAATAAATGATGTCGTTGCGGCACAAGATACAACTTCAGCATTTACGTATCCAAATGTTTGCCTCATCTTCGTCGTTACAGGCCATAAACTACATGCCTGACCGTGTGAATCCACAAGTTATCCGGCACAGGGTACGGTGCCAACCCGCAGTGCTTTTTCCCTGCCACTCACGAGGTGCAAAAGTAATATCATCGAAGTGACAATATAATGATGAATCCCTTTTGTCATTTCGCCTTATGAGCCACCCTTGGTATTTTCAGCAATTTTTCACAGATAAATTATTACATTCCAAAAGGCAGTTAATTCGACAAGGTTTCTTCACCCAGAATTTATCTGCAATTTGGTTACACAATATAGGTATGTCGTGCAATCATTGCGGGTATTTAATGAGCTCTACACTGATGTGCTCTACACACATTTACTCTCTAAGTACAATTACTTTCTCTTTCCAACGTTGATATTTCCGTATGCTTTGTTCTTGTTCATTTTAAATCATAAATTACGCAAACTAATGGATGAGGAACTTTTGGATAAAATGTTAAATGATGAAAGACGATTACAGCTACAAAACTTTTATAAAAAGCAATAGAAAACTACTTTGTATTCCATTCGACTTAAGTAATTCACTTTGATACGCACCAACATCTTACGCGGTTTGAAATTCGTTCTGCAAATAATCCTTCCTCTACAATAAAACCGCGTAGAACAGCATCGTGAAGCATATTATAATCATAGAAGGTGGGACACCCGAAGTGTTAAAATAATTTACAAAGATGATAATACATAAAAATTGATTTGCTCTTTCTCGAAGATAAAACACATCACAATGGAACTATTTCAAACGTTGTTGTGAACATATAGCGATCTACTTTTTGAACATCACTAAAGACGTTAGCGTGGTTTGATTATCTTCAATTAAACAGAAATGTTCGTCTTAATTCCAGCACCGTTTGCTACTGGAGGTTCTTTTGCACACATAAGTTTTGTCACTGTATGCTCTTCAAAATTAATGAGATTTTCTAAAGCATCATTCATTTTCAATTGAAGTGCTACACGAACCAATTACAACACAACCTTTCGACTCTCACTACCTACTGAACTTGTCGTCACACCGCCTGATGACGAGATTTGCTTTTATCGCTAATATTTTGAAAATCTAAAATTTTAAGTTTTATTCTCAATTTCCCTTTTGTAATTACGATATCGTTTTGTGGTTTTCCGTGCTTAAATTACAAAATAACCAATGTTATGCTAAAACAGCATGTAACTCTTCCTTAATTCATCCTTCTTTTCTGACTTGCACTGAATTTCCGATTAATTTAAAACCCCCAAGCATCTAAATATCACTAACTAGTCCCAAAATTTACCTATAAATTGTATGGGTAAGTATTACTTAATATTATAAACTTGACCATGAAAATAAAAAAAACGTTTTATGGCATAAAACATATTTTCTAGTAGAATTTAAGAAACGTTGTCAAGAAAGATAGCACACGTTCCCCAATAAAGTTTTCCAGAATACCTGCGCTTTAAGAGTGTAATTAAAATATTGATTAGGAGCAGATACATCATTGGATACAATTTCTCCTATTAGTTCAGTTCCACAGATTCTCCTATTGTAATTGTTACATGTGAAGCTCGAGATAGTGAAACCTTGCTGTTATGATCCACTAAACCGACGAAACGTTGTAGTCTGTTTTCCCTTTACAGGTTCCATAATACAGAGTCAGTAGAAGATATTTGTTTATCCAAATTTCCAAATACCTTTAAATTAGTTTTTTTTACTCCTGCTCACCATCTTTCTGTAAATGGAAGAGAGTTAAATAATTGGGCGCCGTGAAGATTCCTTACGAAGTTAAATTTTACTCGTACTTCCACACCCGCTGTTAGAAAGCGCATCACAATGATGATTACGATGAGACTTTGCGAGGAATTTAATTTTCCGGGATCTCTAGACAGATATCTTTTATGTGTCAAACACAACATAGCCTCTGTGGATTTTGTATAGTTTAAAATCCGCTGAGCTCCTCTGGAATCAAGCCCGCACTCTGGAGAATATCCAGTGAACTATCTCCTCGGTTCGTAATAATTATCGTTTCTGGAAGGCACTAGAAAATACAATTTATTCTCTCTAATACAAACAATACAATTACTTCTTTCTAAATATAGCCATTGAAAACGAATAATTCGTTTGTATTTCTAAGTTAAAAATGTTAACACGTCTACGATATAAAAAATTCAAAATTTCGGAAAATGTGCATAGTAAAGAATTACAATTCACGAAATACAATATTTAATTGCTGAGAAAATGTTAAAATCCAAAAAAAAGTGACTTAATAATTTAAAAGTTTGACATACTGCAACAAATTTAAAAAGTAAAATATATCAATGATACTAAATAATTTACATTGAAAGACCTCTTCCGCCATTGCGAAACATATCACAGTAATTTTCATTAAAACGTGACGCCCAAAACGTGTCGTGTTCTATGACAAATACTCCCAAATTATCATTAAATCCATAAAAACAATGTAAAATAGAAGAGAAACAATTTTACTTTCTCTGCTATTACTCACTTGGAATTGTCAAAAACCGTTCTTTATTTGAGATAGCAAATTTGTCTGGCCTGAATGTTCTCCATAGTTATGATATAATTAGGTTAATGTTTCTACTTAGTGCATAGTAGATGTCTCATTGTGTAATAAACAAACAGTACAATATCAACCAACATTTAAAAAGACTTTATTCAGCTGTTTCGAGCAAAATACGCGTACATTACGCCCAGTCACAAATTTGCATTTTACTACAATTGCAACTTTTATAAAATAAACGCGCCTAATGAAAATGCGATCTAATGTCACACATTATAAAAGATCCGCACGTTCCGAGCCTACACTCAACAAGTAGCGGTCATTACTGTGATTAGTGTTCCTTTAAATCGTTGGCTAAACAGTACGCGACCAGAATTTTCCCAACAACGCACACGCCATCTCGAAGTATTGCCGCGACCCTTTAGCGGCTTTTAATCGCCAAATGAACTACCGCACGTGGCGAGATCATTCAAACACGATCGATTCCTCGCTTGATATTCATGGGAGAGAGCACTTATTTAGAGAGCGATTGAAAACCTCTCAGAACAGAGGCATCGGCGGCGATTCGCACGATGAGTTATCAGGCGCTTTCCTCCATTACGTCACGTAGGCACGTTCTCTGATTACGCGTCTAGAAAGATATAGTTATACAGAAAGTATACAGAATGACGACTTTTCGTTCTCTCTCTCTCTCTTTCTCTCTCTCTCTCTCTCTCTCTCTCTCTCTCTCTCTCTCTCTCTCTCTCTCTCTCTCTCTCTCTAATATACATATACATATACATATACATATACATATACATATACATATACATATACATATACATATACATATATATTTGTTTACATCCTACGTACATTTCGGTGTTTAGAGCCGGCCCTCCCCCCTCAGCACTCCGGTCACCGGGACACTTACAAGTATTCCATCCATCGCGACGATGTGGCTCGTGAGCTTTTATAGGTCACTACATAACAATTGTTTAGTGGTATCTTGCGCGTCAATTGATAAGATCATTAGTCCCGGACTATTGGGCTTGTTTTCATTGTGGGAAGTGGCGGTGACCTTCCTCCACTATATCCCATTGGCTTGCAGGGTTTCTCGATCCCGTACGATCTCCCATCAATGGGAACCCGACTGGTCTCCCGGCATGTGTTGTTGTGCAGTGCATGTAAGAGTAAATGTGTGTGATGAGACAAGGGAGACGAAATAAAGATTTCATGTCGTCCGTTTGTTAGGGTACTGCTCCGGCATTTGCCTGGTGTTGATCGGAGAAACCACGGAAAACGACTGACCAGAGCAGCCGTCCGCTAGAAGTCTTATCCAGGCCGCGACTGAAATTGACCTAGCTACGTAGTTGTTTATACAATCCTGTGACCTTCGAAGGAGACCTAAGCGATTCACTTCTGCAAGCGTAGCTCGTGCTGACCATTGTCGTTATACCTGTATACATAGGAAGGGTATCAGGCTACAAGAAAATGATGTCTGCTCTTATCGCCGCTGGCACTATTTACCGGGAAAGGGGAATTAAGGCTAGAAATTGACGTTTAAGGGGCATACACGGCATGCTAGGGCTGCAAAATACATGCTGCGAAATACAACATCCATGTTTTAAGAGGAATTGGAATTTACGGCGCAAATACCCAAAGACTTTGCGCCACCCAGGGCGACCAAGAATGGAAGAAACAGGTTTGGGAAGGTTGAAAGGGATACCCGCCCACAGAGATGCCTCAACACACAGGCAAACATCCATGTCAGAAGTAGAATTCGATTCCCCGAGAATGTTTGAACTGAATGAAATAATTATAGGAGTTGTCATTGCCAATGATATTATTTATTTGAACATAAGTCAAAAACATAAGTCAAAAACAAAACTTTAGGATTCGGATGCTTCTCTCTTAATTGTACAGGAAAATCACGGAAACACTTCTCCCCATACGTAATCTTCTCCCCCATACGTCACATACAGATTTTACTGTTTTTTTTATACTAAATAAATCTAAATCTAAATCACTTGTCTTTGCTCCCGCAAGTTTGGTGCAGTCGGTTTCCCATGAAACATTTTCGTTTTCGAGAAAACTGGAAGTCCTGGTTACTTCCGGGCGCTCAAATCAAAGTGTGCTGCTCCGAGACACATGGTGTAAAGGTGCTGTTTTGAGAGATAGAAAAGGGACGAGATGCGGCGGTCGCGAAACCCGGAAGACGGAGGCGAAACAATGCGAATCGAAGCCGGAAAATCGTGTCGTCGCCGCTGCGCTGGCCGGGTGGTAACACTCCCAACCACGCCCCTTTTAATTGGTTGTTTGACTGATTGATAAGTAATTCCAGGCGCGTCACCGGCTAAGGTCATTAGTCCCGAAAGTGTTGAATGTTTTATCACGGAACGTGGTGGTGATATCTCCCCGCTGGATGGCGAGATCCAGCGCAGACCTACCGTCGGCTTGCATGGGTATTACCCAAACAGGTACCTCCCACCAGCGTGGCACCGCCCAAGCCGGAACAAGCACTAATCTTCCGACTGGTCTCCCGACAAGTGCGATAGCATAGGGAATGTGAATGTAAGTGTGCAAATAACGGGCGAGGACAAGGAAGGGGGAGAAAAGATTGGGCGAGGTCCGTGGCCTATTTGTTAGGTCACTACTCCGGCATTCACCTGTTTGGAGAAATCGCGGAAAACTACCGATCACTGCAGCTGTACGCTAGAATTCTCCTCCAGACAGCTTCTGAATTCAACCTAGCTGACAAGCTAATGACGAAAATGTGCCCACAAACGATCGGGACTCGAACATAGGACCTCTCGGTCAGGGGCACTGCAGTTACATCAGTTTATGACCTGAGCAACCTCTTTCGATCTCTCACCCCTCCTCGACGACAACGAAGTGTAGCTGCGGCGAGAATGTATCTCCAGAACAGAGGATGCTAATAGCACGCCCGAAAATAGCTAAATAGCTAGGAAGTCGAGTTTTCACGCAAACAAAATTTTCTGACCATCTGATTACACCAGACTATCTCGAATAAAGATGACTCTACACGTTTTTTGTACGTGTAATTAAACGAGATAGTGTTATATGGATAAACATGAGTGCTCTACTCACTTTTGAGCACTAATACCCTTATATCCTCTCCTTTCCTGGTAAGGTTATCATTGTGACGGTTTGCCTTTACTTTCCACTGATTGAAGAATGGCAGTGATAGTAAGCGATGAATTATGATAATGACGAATATGATCATGATCATCGACAAAAGACAGGTTGAAATGATATGATATTAAACGTGGTGGCATTAATATCGAAAACTTCAAAACACTGCTTTTTTACACGCGTTACCATACAACATACTCCACGGGGTGCAAGAATATGGCGAAGAGAATACCTATTTTCTATAGCTTTGTCTTTTATAATACCTTCTTTTGAGTTGTTCTGATCTGGTAGATCGATCAGAGGGGCTATGCAAAATCTCAGAACTTAGGATCATACGTTAGGATGTGCCAGGAGAAATAGGACAGCATGCTGCCTGCCGACTTATTTATGCTGCGACCCCGAAGACAGCTCCTGGCTATTGCAAGTGACATGGCCACAAACCCACTATAAATCAATCTTGTCTAGTGAAGAAAGAAAATACTAGAAGGTATGAGAATTGGGGCATTGAGAAGCTAAGAGGATTAAGAAGTAAGGACTTTCGGTGAAAACTGAGTTAAGTGCATAAATATACTTTTAAAGCGAATAACATTGTTAGGAGGTAAAAAACTGGAGGTAACAACGTAAGAGGTACCGAGAAAAACGATGAACAATGAAAAATATATGGAGCATTAAATACAAACTGTAAACTTGGACTTAATTTGCCCAGAACTGGAAAAGTGTAATTTATTTACCATTTCTTCTCTTGGCTCAACTGTTACGACAAACTTTTCAGTAATTGAGGACTTTTCAACAGCCACAATAGAATACCAGAAGTGTCAAGAAATATAAATAAATTAAGGTAGGCCTTTTCAAAAATCACTTTCGCCATCCTTTCGGGAAGTACCCCAACCCGTTTTAAACCCACGCGCCGCCACTGGGAGATATGGAGCCGCTGATAGCGTCAGGAGGTCCCAACGAACTCCCCGCGATTTCGCAGCAGCTTCCTGGAATTTACTAGCTGCGACGCCTATTTGCATATTGCCCGTTTGTCTTGCGTGCGCACGGTCTAGCGAGCACCATTACCCGGGACTGATGCGAGGCCTCGGCGAACTAATTCAAGGCGGCTGCAACAGGCTGCTCTCTGTAATAAAGGGCAGTCCGCAGACAGTTACGAGAAGACGCGCGCCGACGTGCCCCCTGAGAACCTGCGCCTCCGCACTGCTTGTCGCCTCCGCCTCCGCCCCCCCCCCGTCTGGTCCCTCCACCGCACCGCACGCCCAGCCCGCCCCGCCCGTGCCGCGTGCCCGCCGCAGCCGACGACGCGGGAAACGGCCACGTAGAAACGCAGGCATCGCGTCCAGAGTCGCCAGACGTCCCGATTGCGAGCTGCAGAACCCCCTTGCAAGAATTTTACCTAAATTTGTTTTCTTTATCGCCTTTGGTGGTAAATGATTGGGGAGATTTCTTTAGAGTTTTGTAAACAGGGTTTGTTGGGGGGGGTGACTTTATTGTCATTTCGTAAAAATAAGATATGTATAAAAGCGATGAATTGTTTTACTGCGGGTATTTTATAGACTTTTTTCTAATGGTTGACAAGCTTTGCGACCAACTACTGCAATGAAATGAAAAACGGGTGTTCGATATGTATATTGCCGATTGAAGAATATGCGATTATTAATATATCTCAATATGCTATTTAACATTAAAAATAAATAATTAAATTAAATTGTCCTGAGGTTTAAAAATAGTAAAAATGAAAACAAATGTCACGAATGATAAAGAAAATTGCAAATAACTGAAGGAAATCAAATATAAAAATATAATATAAAGAATTGGTAGTTCTTGTTCAGGAGATAATCTCAAAGGAATGGGAACTCCATCATGATATTAACAATTTTAAAATCTTTATTGGCTGTTCAATCTCAATACCAGATCTATTGCAGTGTCTTTTCGTCGAAAAAATGAACGTCTTAAACTTTTTAAAAGCAACAACAACAACAACAACAATAGTAATAATAATAATAGTAATAATAATAATAATAAATGATTCCGTTTGTCAGTTTTTGGCATGTTACGATGTAACAAATTAACAAGTATTACATGCGAGACTTACCATCCTAATTTTCTCAATGCTCAAATAATTTTAATAAACAATATGTTCGTACGTAACTTAGTACTAATTAGAAAATTCAAAACAATTGCGTTCTGGTTAGAGTAATAAAATCGGCAACAGAAAACCCATTCGACATAGCGTCAACCGATGTTTTATCTTGTTATAGAAATTAAACAAAAACGTTATTTCATCAGCTCTTTCAGAAAGCAGCTACCTAAATGACAATTATTTTATAACCTATAATTATCTTTATACGATGTAACGTATTACTAATTTTTCTTCCTTTTACAACAAGTTCAAAAAAACAAAAAATCTAAATAGATTGACAGACAGAAAAAATTGATCAAACATTCCTTGCTTTCTAAACGTTTAATCTCATTTCTACCTCCGCATTCTCAAACATCATCACGAAAAATTAGTTGTATTATAGAGTGATTGACTGCCCGCCCACTACTCGCAGGGGAAAACAAAAATGCCATTGGGGCAACGACTCACCCCCTCGACTCTTCGCAACATTTCATGTGTTCCCCGCGAAGCGCTTCCCCAGATTGACGCCAAATTTGATGTTGACACGTTGTTTCATTGTGCGGTTTCCGACCGCACAGTTGACACATGGCGCTCCATAGATGTCCGTACGACCCAACAACCCACCCGATAGCAGCTGGCGGACGCGGCGCGGCGTCTGCCGGCGGGCCGCGAGCAGGCGGAGAACCCCAGGCCGCCACCGCCATCACCCGACGGTGTTGGGTTGCTCCCGCGAGCAAGCCACTTTTCCAAGTTTAGCACGCTACTCCTCGAACGTTAGGTATAAACCGCAGGCCAACACGAGGCCTCCCACCGGGAGAGGTGGCTCAGTGCATCAACTGATGTAAATGCACTGAAGATCCTAGTTTAGTTTTGACGCCGGCGGCAGGATTTTCGACACTAGCTGGTCTGCTAGGTCGGATTCAGTCGCTGGCCGGAGTAGAATTCTAGCTGCCGGCTACTCTGATCGGAAGTTTTCCGTGGTTTCTCCGATCAACACCAGGCGAATGCTGGAGCAGCTCACCGCCTTCTTGATCCACGAACTCATCCACGCCTGCACGAATAGATGCGAGCAACTACGAAAAAAACAAATTAGGTTGTTATAGTTTTATATCTTTTGCTTTCAAGTTTCACAACCGAACACGTAATCCGGAACTATCGAACATTGCATAATATCATTTTTTCTCTACTCACGGATTTTATATTATTTGTTCATTTCTTAGATTACTATCATTACCACTCAATGTGTATTCAGGCATGATTAAGATGCGAAAATTTAGTAGTCAGTTCCCATGAAAACAGACATTGCTCCCATTAGCATCGGCCTACAAAATTGAACTAGGTTATGTTTTGAATAATAATTTCGAAGCGCAATATACATCTTTATTTTCCTGCAATCCTTGCTAGGTGTGCCATAATTATAAGTAAAATAATAGAAAAATAGGAAACATATGTGAAATAAATATTTCCATATACCCCAATGTTTTGATTGATTGAGCACAAACTCTTTTCGATTCTTACCTTCCTCGAATATCTTAACAAGAGAACGAATAACTCATTTTTCTACTTGGATGTTACTCTCTATTTTCTAAACAAGCTCATTCATTCGTAAACAATTATTTTTCGCATCAGTTTACAAAAAAAAAAAGAAACGCAAATTGGAATTCTTTGATTTTTTCAATATTTACCTTGAACAAAGAACTGAAAAGAACTGTAAGCTACTGCATACTCAATTTTTCAGACGCACGAATCCACGAATTGATGTAATATTTGCTATAGAAAGGAAATGGGTAACCCGTACTGAAAGGCTACCCTGCTTACTTTCTGTTTACCATATCCCAAATCGCAGTAGCCTCAGAGCGGTCGAAGAGATGGTAAATGGCTTTTCAGCAGGAAATTGTGAAGATCGATATGAGATTGAAAAAAAATACTGAAAACTGAAGTAGAAAAAAGACGAAGTTAAAATGCAGAGTGAAAAGAAGAACGTTTCCGGCAGAATGAATACTTGAAGTTTCGCCGATTTATCATTTTCTGCAGCGAACAACAAAAATAGATTGACTGCCGTTGGAGGTAATGTAATACATAGAGGTTAAAAACTGGGTAAAATTAAAAATTATATCATTATTATCTCCCATCCTGCTTATTTTCTGTTTTCCAAACACAGAAGTCATGGTGACATCGTATGGGACAAACGTTTCTGGTTGAGCTTTGACATTCATTGAATTTTTAAAATGTTTACTTGTATATCTAGGCATGTTTGATTTACATGCATTCTTAACTTGTGGATGCATTTAAATAAACATTTTAATATCTCTTTGGTTTAAACAAGAAGAATGGAAGAAACTAATGTTTCTCATCTTTAAAACTTTAATAGCAGTTTTACGAACTTTTTCAATTAGTAAATAAAAGACCTCTTGACGATACTTGTCAATAATGTATTTTTCATTAATATTTTCTCATCCGCAACGTCCAATTTCCTCATGTTCCTAGAACGTTACTCAAAATAATACTAACTCATATAGGTATTTCTGTATTTGACTGATTCACCCGGGAGAAGTACTGGAATGATGACACTTCCTTCATAAAGGAATATTAAAATAATGCACAGCACTAGGTAAAAGTAGATACATCGAATTGTAATCCCTGGCTCAATATAGCCAGAAAAAACTGTCCCGCAGTCCTTTGAGGGCAGAGCTGGATTCGCAGCCCCCGAAATACGAGCGACACAAATGAGCCTTGCTCACACAAAAATTCCCTCAAAGCAGAGCTGTACGACTGCGCGACCTCGTTCGCCATTTCCAATATCCTGTCTCTACCTCTACCGACATCCCATTCCTGCCATCGTACTTTTCCTCTCAACTCCATCCTGCATGTCGTGATATTCTCCGTCCCATCTACTCTTCACACTTATCCCTTTACGTCTCTCCCGTACTTCAAATCGTTGCCATTCTCCTCACCCGACCGTGATTCCATTCCCACTTCCCCTGCCGCTCACAATCGCACTGCCTCATTTTTTTTCCATTGTGTCATTGACTCTGCTCTCCAGTATTCCTACTGGCCGAATATTGACGTTGGAGCAGGTTTCCGCTTCGAAAGAGGGAACTCGGGGAAACAGCGAGAGCCAAGGTCAGAGCGGTCCAACGCACGAGAGACTTTACAAGGTTCGCACAATCTCATTTTCATTTTAGAGCTTCCAAAATGTTAATCAATATTTAGCTTTAATGTGACATTAAATGCTAAAATACAATTTATATGTATTAAATGCTTATTTAATAAATACTTGTTTACGATAAACAGCATACAGCCGACGTGATCATCGCTGACGGCTATGGTTCTTTCACCTTTGGATTTTGTCGTGGAAAACTAGGGCATGTTATCTCTATGGCTTTTAATCATGTGAATAATAATTTATAGCCACATCATTTTCCAGGGAGGCCAAGTATTAGTTATCTGTAAATTTTCGCCTATCTCCAATTCAGGATATAACACAAAAAAGGTACTAGCAAATACGAAAATTTCGAGTCTACTCATTCTGACTTGCATGAAACGTGGTGTTTATTTTTACGAAACACTATCTCAGAGTCAGAGAGTTATGTGCACTCCAGAATGTTGCCATCTAGCCACCCCTTCTGACAGCGTGTGTGAACAAAATAATGACGACAGACTGTGTCCAGTTTGACATCATCAGCCGATGGAACGTTCTGCCTACCCCTTACTTTCCGTTCATCATTATTCTTGCTTCGTTCTCACTTCCGCCGCTGTCCCGCAGGATCAGGATCCGCGTTTGCACCCACCCGGGTTTCACCCGTGCCCAATCTAACGCCGCAGAAACCAGCCCCGCTCGAACCCTCACCCCATTTCCGCTCCCCCTCCCCTCCCTGCCGCGCTGACGTCCCGATCCAGCCGCTGCCCTTTTCCACGCTGCCTTTCCCGGCGAGCGATCTCGTTAACAAACCCAATTGACGACGTTTGCAACCATCCTGAACTTACCGCCTCACTGGAAACCTCGTCAAAAGTTTCCGGTTTCACTACCGTGATAATACGTGCTCGTCCAAAATATTAGGTTTCGCTATGTGATAATTTCACAAAGAAGAATTTGAAGTTTTTCATTTCATCATGGAAACAAGTGTCTCGTAAAAATAAATAACAGAGGCCCTGCGTGAGACAGATGAACGACCAAACAAAATTAGTCGAAAGGGTAGTATTTCAGGGCTACTTTAATTATGTTGGTACTCTCGACTGAATATGACAGTGTAATTGCTGGCGTGGTATCCACGGTGAATGTTGGCGTCATATTGTGGAAAATACTCCTGTTCGAATGAGATGCGGACAGCGAAGGAATTTTAAAATTTACATTTACATGTCATTTACGCGCAAATAACTGCCTAGAGTGAGAGGTATTACCCCAATCTCGACTCCATCTAAACTGTTCCTAAATAATTAGTCATCAGTATTCATAAAACTTCTCTGGCCATCTGCAGCAGCTTCCCATGAGTTCCCGGGGCCGGATTTAGGTACTGCGGGGCAATCAGGCACAAAATCGTGTTGGGGTCCCTTTTCGAAAAACAAAATTCTCCAAATTTGCTAAAAAAATAATTATAATATAATAGTATTTTGTACAATAAGTTGACAACTTGCGAATAGAAATGAACAGAATATTTTTATTTATATTTTATTAAAAAGGGGGTTTCGATCCCCGTAAATTCGGACCTGAAACCCTTGAAAATGAGCGTGAACAGTTTAGACATTCAATAGCAAAACTAATGTGAACTTAATATTAAAGTAATTGAAGACTTGAAATAAAAAAGGAGGGCAGTGTCACTTTCATACTTCCGAGAAGAACGAGTTTATATGTAAGTTAAAGCTATAGGCCCATACGTCTGTCATTCATAATATCATCGTACGAGTAATACTATCAAGAAATACTTCTGGACTTTGGTTCTTATTTATGCCACAGAGTTTGATTCATTCATCATTATTCTGGTGAGAAAGTAAATTTAACAGAAATGGCACGTACATCCCTTTTTATTTCAAGTCTTCAATTAAATATTAATTCATTTTTCTTCAAAATATTTTTTAAATACAAACATTTTATTTTGGTAAAATATTTAATTAATAATTATTTTATAGATTCAAAACATTTTTATCACAATTTTCCAAATATTTTATGAATATACTTTCCGGGAGCGGGGTCCCAATGGATGGAAGTATCAGTTTATTTCGCATGTAGGTAAATTCGGCCCCGTTTTCCAGACAACCTTTTGACCCACAATTTTTAACGTGAATCTTGAGTATATTAACGATATTTTGTGCACCCGCTGAACTGAATCTGTCCCGACTTTCTATTCTCCTTTTTTCTCAAACGGTTTCGTTAATCATGCATGACATACGCTGAAAATTTCGTAGCGTTTTGAAGCGTAGTACTTAAGTATCAGGTGTGTGTGACAGATGCAAAGTAAAACTATTTGTAACGTTAAAATATTTGGACAGACAAATTTATAATAATTTCCAGAAAAGTGAAGAAGCATTTTATACAATGCCCAAAAATAATAAAAAATATTTTGATAAGAAAAGCTGATGTGACGTATAATTAACCGTTTTGATTGTTTTGCTTTTCTATGAATCATTTTTATTTGGAATACATAAAAATTAAAATAATGACTCTTTCACGGAGCATGTATAACAATGTGTTACCATCATCCGAAGTATTGGAGCCATAACTAAGTTTAAATATTTCCTAGAGAGAGAATGCAAGAACGACGCAATGCATCGCACTTCAAACAGAACACATATTGCGAAACATATTTCAATAAAACGTACAACTACGTGACATTTCCCCACATGTAGTTAATGGATTACTCGGCGCAAGTTAAATTACCTTATGCATCAAGAGTCTCGTGTTACCGTGTCATTGTTTTGTAAAATAAAATAATCCGGAACCATCTGCTGGTAAGAAAATATTACATGTCATGCGAAGCGTAATAAATATACAATACAGCATCATGAAAAGAAGGCTTAATAGATCCTCACAGGGGAAAATCCAGAAACTTTCAATCGGTCCGACAGCGTGCAGACAACTATTAATCAAACGCAACCCCTTGGCAGGCCCTCTAATGGCGAGAGCGCGCGGCGGCGGCCGCCGCATATTGCAGCGCGGCAAGTCAGATGGAGCTCCGCAGCGCTTCTATGGAGGCGCTGCTAATAACGAATGGCACGGCTGGCTCTGTTCGCCGCGGCGGCGGGGCGAAGCGGGGCGAAGCGGGGCGAAGCGAGGCGCGGCGGGGCGAGAGAGTGAGGCGATGCGGGAGAGGACGTGGAAACGGTGCGAGGGCGACGAGGACAGCCCGTTGGAGCCGAGGGCGGGAAGGAGTGTGGGGGAGGAAGGCGATTGTGGCTGCGAGGACTGCAGAGGCGGCGGACGTGGTGGTGGTGGTGGTGGTGGTGGCGGTGAGAGACAGAAAGGGGGCGGGGCGCGCTGATGTCGTAGTTGTTGAAGCGGGGAGGGTGATTGGAGAGGGCTAAAGCTGAGAAAGGCCGGTAGACGTGGCAAAAATGAAGGAGACAGTAGAGGCGAGTGGAAGGGAAGTACTTGGAGCGGAAGGCAACAGATAGTGGAGATAACCGTCCTGACTCTGGCGGCGGATGCGGGGCGCAAAACGAAGTGGAGATGGCAGAAGGGATTCAGAACAGAGTAGAGAGGAAAAAGGTACACATACGGGGGAAGCCAAGGAGGGTTGGTGCGGGCCAAAACTGTGTTGGCCATGGGAGTAGAATATGTCGGCAAAACAATGATACGGGGAAGGACGCTAGTTACAATGTGGGGGGTTGGTGGCGATTGAGAAGTGTGGCCAGTAGCGGGCACAAGGGAGAGAAGGAGTAGTATGGATAGAATACAGAGGAGACAGGGTGGCGGACTGAAGGTAGGGGGAGCAGCAATTTGGACGGCAGAGGTAGCGGGGTAGCGATTCCGTCACGGTAGTTGTGGGCGGAGGTTACGTGATGGAGATGGTAGAGCGGGGGTGTCGCCGGAGGGTGCGAGGCGTCGTGGAGGTTGCAGGACGGAGGTAGCGGGGTAGAAGTGGCGGTGCAGAGGTTGCGGGGTGGAACATGCGAGGGGGATGTGGCGGCGCCGAGATTGCGTGGCAGAGGATGCGAGATGGGGATGGTAGTGCAGAGGTGTCGGGACGGAGGTAGAGAGGGATGTTGTGGGTCTGCTATAGAGGGGTAGAGATTGTGAATTGGAGGTGACGGTAGGGCGGAGGTGGTGGCGGAGCGAAAGTGGCGGGGCAGAGGTTGTGGGACGGTGGTTGCGGGGCAGAGGTTGCGGGGCAGAG
>BOPP01000161.1:1504956-1525784 GCA_017312745.1 Gryllus bimaculatus | reverse complement strand
AATAATAATAATAATAATAATAATAATAATAATAATAATAATAATAGACGATAATAATACCGTTAATCAAGATTATCGTAGGATATTCTCTTGGAAGGAGTTGGACACAAATGAAGAGAAAACAAGCGAGCACGCCGGAAGCCCAAAGCGGGTCTGATCGCACGAGGGGCGAGCGGCTTTTGGTCCCTGCGGAGCGCCCCAGCGTGCCAGGGGCGGCAGCGCACGGCCCGCGAACACTGCAGCGGCCCCCGTCCCGACCCATCCCACCCCGCCCCGTCCCGTCCCGTCCCGTCCCGTCCCGTCCCGCGGCCAGCGAGGGCGGTGGCCGTATTATTGAACATGTGGACTCTGCTGGCCCGGAATTCTGGGCAGTGACAGCGCCCGAAACAAGCGCGGAGCGGTGTCCCGCGGGAGTCCCGACGGAGACCCAATATTTCCTGCCTTTCGGCCCGCTTTTGAATCCCCTTGTACCAATTAGAACCCGCTTCGTTCTATAGCGTAAGCTCGTTTACTCATTTTCCGTCCAGTTATCCTCATGATAGGGATAATCAATGGGGAGTTAATTCAATGGCGGCTCTATTGAGATCTTTGTGTCAACCCTCCTCTGGCAGAGTGGGCGTTCGTCATTCGAAGAAATGCACATGCATATCAGGTTAACAAGAAAACAGTTAAATCTGTTACTGGATTCAAATTAACGGCATGGTTTATATATTTCCGTCCCTATAACGAAAATTCTTTCGCATTTAGACCTTACAAATAATGACTTCTACTCAACACAGTTTGGAGGCTGTATACACTGAACCAGATAAGGTTCTAGTTTGAATGGATACTGAGGCAGTTTCAGCAGAAAATTATATACAGGCTTCCCTTAAATTATTGGTATGCGTCGTAACAAGTTTTACATTACAATATCCCAGGATAATTTGTTTCCATTAAATTAACAATTTACTGAGCCTCGGCACAGAATCACAACGGGTTCTGTGAATTGAAGCCGTCATTGAATACAGAATAACTACATCACAAAAGCTAGCAATTAAAATATATTAATTACGCCCAGAATGACCATCTAACTATATTTTGTGGTTGCATGAAATCATGTGAATTTTAAACAATACCTAATTAAGTCTGGTACGGCACAACTCTTCCTAGGGACATAGAATTTTAAAAAATTCGTTCATTGAGCAATGTTACTGCCACCACTACGACCTTCGAATGATATTTTTAACAGAACTCTATTACTTTGACAAATATAGAGAATCAGAATTTTCAATTAACTTGAGAACAACCCTCAGTCTGAAAATAAGAAAATGATCATCAATTTCAAAAATTACTCAATTAGATTAATATGTAATTTAATATTTTTTAATCTAATAAAATAAATATCTTCTATGGTGATACACTGTTTACCAAAATAGATGGAAGCTAAGAAATAATTTTTTCCACAAGTAGGAAAATTAAGAAAAGTAATTACTCATAGCCACAGAATCCAATGTAAAAGTTCGTTTCTTCCCAAGATACTTTATCATTGCCAATAAATCTCTACTTTTGTCTTCTGATGCTCTTTTAAATTGAATATCATCTTCCGGAGCACTTCCACATTCCTTAGTTTGTGTAGAAGTGAAAGTGATTTCCGCACGACGTACAGAGAACAAAGTGTTCTTCTAGGACGTCTGATCGATCATCTGCCAGAGGACTAGACAAATGGACTGCTTGCGAGGAACGTGCTTTTACGCAAACCATTCAGCCGGACGTACATGTCTGTCAGCAAATCTTGCACAGTTAGTAGAGTTCCGAAACGCCGACGGACATCAATATTTTATTCGCTCGAATGAAGCAATTTCTTACAGCAAGAATGAATCACAATGATAACATTTTTACCTTCAAATATACGGAGTAAACAATGAGAAATCCTACATCTAGGTAACTTAAACAGGAGAAAATGAGTACAATAGGTATTGAACAAACTCAGCAAATAGTACTAATTTACTAATGATCAAAGAATTAGGCAGCACTGCGGCCATTAACGTGAAACAATCAACGATAAGAATACAGTTGCTTCGTTTTCGCTTTTATTATCCATGTTATTTGCAGCATTTTTAAAATCGTGTGGTCTTGCTATTCATTGAGCTTCGAAATATTCAAGAGTACCTCTGATCATTCACCTCGCTCCACGTCAACCAACCATATCCGCAGTACCGACCGAAAAGACAGGTTCCGACCACGTACTTACCTTAACCATGCTATTTTCTTCTGCCTTGTGCCACTGTATCTTCTGCTCTGAATCTTCCCCTCAGCTCATTGCTCCAGAATCTTTGCCCTCAATTTCACAATTTCCTTTCGCCGTCCTCATTCACCCCTTCCAATTATTTCCCTCCCCTCTTTGAAACACAATGTCTCACCACCTAATTCGTTCTTCTTCTCTCATACACCGCTCAACATAATAAATTCAGTTCATCATAATCATTCCAAGGTCGAAAAACCCAAATGTCAAAAACATTACGTTAGAAATGTGATAAATAAATACTTCCTTTATGCTATCTAATGTTTTCAAAAGCTTCAGCAGTCTACAGTTTATCGCTGCAAGCAAGTACTATACGCAGGTTTCATCAATAACATTCATGCCTATTAATGGCCATGGAGAGACTAGAGCCATTATTTATGGAGGCCGTGGAAATTTCGAAGTTTCTTTCAATGTAGCGGAAAATCGCATACCTTTATTCGATTCGGCTTGGGGAGGCGGAAAGCACACAAAGAGAAAGACTCTAATTTTCCAGACACAGATGAGAAAAGTCCCCGCTGAAAAAACTCATTGCGTGTGACGAGCCTGCCGTCTGAGCCCGCTCCCGGCGGATTTCTTGTCCGCTGAGCCCAATTCTCGCGATCGACTACCTGCTCATTAAGGGGGATCTGTAAGAAGTCGTAAGTCGTAAGTCCAACTCGAAAAGACCAGTTCGAAATTTGAAACTCAGTCATAAGGAAGTTGTACAACTTCCAACTTTTACGACTTGCGACTTACAACTGGCCAATCACGGGACGTATAACCAATCACGACATCAGCTGTGCGCAAACGAAATCAAATTTAAAGACAGTGCGAGGGACAAACATATGCACGACGACAAATTTTCTGATTTGGTTGCCTCAAAGTTGATAGTTCTTAGTTCAAATGTAATATGAATGATTGTGTGCTCAAATCAATGAAAGTAACAAATATAAGATTGAAACGTGGTCGAAAGCATATTATTTGCGATCACAGACAAGGATTGTTCACCCAAAGTAGAGACACGTTTGTATGAATAAATTCCACAGGAAGATTATTGGTAAACTAAATCAATACATAGAAGTGCATTAACGTAATATCAATTCCGATAGGTTTCTCCTTTCACATTTCTTAGATAATGTATGGAAATTTATCATATTACACAAATTCTATTCGGTTACTTCTAGTAGAATATTCATTAAAATATGCAGTTATTAATATATGCAGAAGTGTTAGAAAAATGTTATCAGAACAGAAGTTAAAAGAGTAAAATCACAATAGTATTTCAAAGAAAACAACGAGCTTAATGTCCTCTTAAATCTTATTTACACATTTTCAAATTACCATACAAGGTTTTTAGCTCTCATTATGTCTTACACACTGTTGAGATAAACACGAGTGAAAAATATGACCCCAATGTGTCCATAAAATCGTGTTCATGAACTTATACTTCAGAGCTTAATTATGATATAAAAGAGTAGTCTTGCAAATCATAAAATATAGGGAGAAATTCGTCGAAATATCTATAAAGTTTAGGCACATAACTTTCAATGTTCTTACTCCATTTCCCCACCCGAAGTAAATTCATAATTTCACAAACCAACAATTCTGGAATGAAAATGTGGGTATTTCTGGGATCGTTTTTTCTCGACGGTTCTCGGTAAATTCATTAACATTGAGTTCCCTGGCAAGGTGTAAACCTTCATTCTACACGTTTCCGATTCATGCCCGGTCATTAAGATCTGCCTCCCCTGCCGTTAATTCCTGTGTGCAGAGCAAATCGCTAACTTCCATGTTACGCTGCGGAACAACTCGTAATTGCCGGAAGGACGAGAAATGTAAGTGGGGTGGCTAATTGAACTCCTTAATGATTACATATCCGTTTGAAAACGCTCCATTTCTCAGCTTATTCAACTGCTTTCCGGTACAAAAACAGATGAGAAAAGGGAAAAACTCGGGGTTCACAGAATGTCTTTATTAATCCGCGCTCGTAATTGCGGAAGACGCGCAGGACAAAGAAGGGGTTAAAGGAGAAGAAAATTTGATGAGGAAAAATTAAAAAGCATAATCATTCATTGGAATGCCAGGAACATCGGCGTTTCTGCAAATATGAAACTAGGCCTAAAGAATGTTGCCTAACGTGAATGAGAAGAGACACGAAGCCATTATGGTTTTACTCATCTACTGCAAAGTTAATAATTAGCAGTGCGTTCTTCATAAGATTTACAAAAGCTCATTGTATGCACGCGTAACTAATTATTACCAGTAATTCAATAAAAATCTATGAATTAGAAAAGCAAATTTTGAACGTCATTCGAATTTCGAATAAAGTTTCATATTAGGATTAAAACACAATTCCAGATGGAGTATGGAAGAAAGGGACATCACTAAGAGTAGATGCAACATTAGGAACACTGGGATATGACATAATCATTGCATTCTTGTACTGTAGAATACGTCAAACTATCGTAGGTTTCCCGTGCATGGATAATAAAAAAACTAATTTTACAATTGAAAAGTTCCGGGATGTAAGACGTACCCATGCTAAGTAAATAAAGAACAATTGTGATTAATTTAAAAATACAAATCTATTGAAAACAAAATATCTTAATTTAAAGTAACGATTTTAAAGATCAAAATAACGTGAATGTTTCAAGAAATCGAATCATGAGGATGTAGTCTCAACACTATGTTTGCGTTACAGGGCGCCCGCACAGTTTGCACGAGAGCGCAGTGTCAAACAATACGTTTACAACTACATAAGAACATTTTAAAAGATTGTTTCAATCAAGCAATATGTTTTTTTAAATATTCAAATCAATGCGGTGTAGCCTTAACGCCGCCCCTGCCTCGCTGGACCAAGCGCAAAACAACTGGATAGTGCAAACAATTCTTTTGCTAAAACTAAAACAGCAAAACTGCATCATGCTGCATCAAAACTGCATAACTAGACCTAGGATTTCAGTACAAATGCCTATTTAGTTCCTTTAGGAAACTGAGGAAAATAATTTCATATGTTTACGAATCATGAAAAAAAAAATATAATGACAGCATCTAATAGTGTCTGAAATGCCCTTAAACAGCAAGTAATGCCTATGTTAATATGTTTGGCCTAAATCTGCCTAAAACAAGTAATTTTGATGAATTATCATGTTTTTATTTCTGCTTTTAAAAAATTAACCAAACGCAAATCCTTCCCCGAATTTCTCGAAACGTGAAGATTTCCTGATCGAATACGCACTCGACTACATGCCGAAATCTCTCACCCAACACATGAACATAAGGAGCTCTGCAAGGCAATATAAAGAGGATGTTTCACGCTCGACTCCGATGAGCACGCAATTTTTAGGCAATTGAACGGTATATATCCCGGTGCAGCTGCGCGGTTGATACGTTGACAATTAAAAGTGTGATATAATTAATGAAATGAAAAGAAATAAATGTGAAAAAATATGTAATCACTCTCCTAAATGTGAAAAAAAATTTAAAAAAAATGCTGTAGTAACTCTCATAAATGTAAAAATACTTTACTTTTCTGAAAAATAAAACCTGCCTATTTAACCCTTTTGTGATCAGATTTAGATGCCAAAAACATAACTTTTCTTATTTAGTGCTTTTTAAATCCCTGGTTTAAGCATTTTGTAACCTAATTTAAGTGCCTTAAACGCCACTTTGTAGGCCTAATAGTACCTAAATTTCGTAATTTTGTTACCTATTTCAGGTACCTAAATCATAATTTTTGGTGCCTAAAATTCTGAGGTCTGATCGTTACATATGAGTTCCTGAGTAGATGAAGAGAACCCTCAAAACAATTTTTATAGCTTAGGGTCCTTATATCTGTAATTCATTTAGCGTAATACCAATAGTTGGATTGATATACCTTCGATGACCATCGTTGTCGCATCAAACAGTTTTTATGTTCGAAATATTTTAATCATTGGAGTGTTGTCCCAAAGCCGTGACTGCCTCTTTGAATTGCAGGACGGCCAGACCCAGTGCACACCTGCACGACTGTAAATAATAACTTTACCATTACGAAATGAATAAATACTGCGGGGAGGCTGGTGGAGTATTGGCCTCCCATAGCTTATTCGATTCCCGGCAAATCCACGTGAACTTTATGGTGGACAAAGCAAGTTCTCGACAGGTTTTGTCGGGGTTTTCCCGTTTTCCCAGTCATTCCACTATTGCTTCATTACCATTGTCATTATGACCATCACGCATGGTCTTTAATAACCACAATCTATGCTAATTACATCTCTTGTTTTTCCAACTTTATGTATTTAGGTTATCTCTTATTGATTCCTTTATTGTTTCCCTTATACAAAAAAATGAAATTTTCAAATACACGACGTTTTGACAATTTTGATGTAATATCGTCTTCAGGCTATAAAATAAATTCATTACAGTAATCAATTCAACAAAATACTACAATCATTCCTTAAAAAATACAAATTATAATTTACTGACCATCTGACCGTTTAAGCAGGCCGAAAATTTAATTTTTATATATTAATATTAGTAAAGAAGGTCGGCAAGATGTACTTTAAATTTTTTAAGAAATTTATGTAATATTTTGTCCAATTGATTATTGTAATGAATTTGTTTCACAGCCTGAAGACTACTATATATCAGAATTGTCGAAACTTCGTGTATTTGAAGTTTTAATTAAAAACTAGAATGTGAAAATGTCATTTCTTTTATATAAGCCAACAAAAAAAGGGGGTCAATAAGAGACAAACAATCGACGCGAATGTTTGAACGTCGCGCTTGTGTGTGTCGCAGGGCGGCCGGACCAAGTGCACAACTGCACGGTGGCGAACGCGTCCATGACGTCCTTCTCGGTGCGCTGCAGCGAGGGCTTCAACGGGGGCCTGCCGCAGACCTTCCTGCTGGAGGTGCACGAGGCCCACTCGCAGACGTTGCAAGCCAACGTCACCGCCAACGTGCCGCACTTCAGCGTGGCCGGCCTCGAGCCCGGCGCGCACTACCAGGCCTGCGTGTACTCCTTCAACCTCAAGGGCCGCAGCGAGCCCGTGCCCGTGCAGGCCGCCACGCTGCGCCGCCCGGAGAAGCAGCACACGCTCGACAAGGGTGAGCGCTTACGCCCGGAGAGGCAACTCGCTTTTTTTAAAAAATATATTTAAGGTCGCATTAACATACAGGTCACTAGCGAACACTATATGTATTAACGACATGGCTAACGGTATGATGTGATATGGTGATGGTGAGGACTGAAAGGACGAACACAAAGACAAATATGCCCGAGGGTGGACTCGAACCCGCCATCCTTCACTCCGAGATCGTTACGACACAAGTGCCTTACCGATTTCGACCACCTGGACGACTCAACTGTTTCGTTTTTATTGTATGAATTAAACGTCGTATCACGAGTTAGAAGGAGAGGGGGCAATGCCACCCCATCGGAATCTTGCCTACGACGTAAATTTTTGGTATTCAAACTACCGATTAGATGACAGTGTCCCCTGCATCTCCTAGCTCGCGATACTAGATTTAAATCAGAGACATTGTCCATTTTAAATGTAGAGTCACGAACTGAAAGGGCAGGGGAGATTATCATCCAACCGGAAGCTTAGTCATATCTTAATTCTTTCATATTGAAGCACGTCATTGGATGACAGTGTCCCTTTCTTCTTTCATAACGTGACCTTGAAAAAATTTAAATCGGAGTTATAGAGTTCGTGGGTACGGCGACCGGGGAACTGCCGCGAGTATTTTAGGCAAGAGTTGTACAAATTGCTTCGTACGTCACATATGTGGTTCATGACTGTCGTTTGACTGTCGTTTGGAGATGCCAGTTGATAGTTTTCGCCCCAAACGCGATATTAAAGCCTATGTCCTCTAGAATAACCAAAAACATTAAGCCATCAAAATAAAATGCAGCAATATTTAAAATTGTCAATTGAGAGTAAAATTATTTGAAATGAAATTATCTTCATTTCGTAAAGGCGTTTGCTTAACAGTGTACATAATTGCGTGAAATTCCTACATTCATATTAGAAGGTTTAACAAAGATTCTTGTGCAAATAATAGTCCGGCCGTAAAATACACTTTTTAATGTATATAAACTTGTTAATTTGCTTCACATAGATCATAACAACAAATAATGATTTAACAAAACGCAACACGAACGAAAACAAGCAAAAATTTAGCCATTCAAAAATGTATCTGCTCCTTCGCAAAAATATTTATTATAGGTAGAATTTAAAAATAAAATAAAATTTATCGCATTTATCAGTCATTTTAGGGATTTTAAATAAATAAAAATCCCTAACATGACTAAATGCTTAAAAGTGACTGATAAATACACGAAAACACAATCAACGACGCAGAAAATAAATGTAATTAGTATAATAAATTGCGTGTTTTATAAATTGCTAGTACAACAAAGAGAATTTAAGAATGTTGTTAATCGTAAATCTGTAATAAAACTACAAAATTCTAATTCATAAACATTTAGATTCATAATAGAATTGTTGCTTTGAATGTGTGTATTATGTAACTGTAATTTCTAGTTTCACAAAAATCGTATCCAGCCTTTGACAATTAAAGTATTTTATTATTCCATCCAATCTTTTTAATATGACAGTTGTTGAAAACGGTCAATCTTTAGTAGGCGTCTCTTTCTTTGCCACGTCTCCCTCCTGTGACCCTTTCGTTGCAAAGTTTGCCGACGCTTGCGCGCCTCTCGGTCCTACTGAGACTTCGCCTTCTTTCCTCTGATCTAGGTAATCTGCATAATGAAAGCTGAGAGCAGAGCAGTAAAGGAAGAAAATCTCTGATTGCGTATTCCTTCTCCAGTGTTGCCAAGTTGCCTGATAGATTTGAAGCGAAAGTGTTGCCAACCCAACGGCTAATGCAGCGGATAGCGGTCTATAATACAGAAACATGATGCTATTTGTCAACAGGTTAACACACGTTACTGAAGTCGATTATTACTTAACAGACCAGTGTCTTCTGAATGAAGGTTTCCATTTCGATAGCATTTTGTGTCGAGTTTCCCTTGAAGTCACAAAATACGGAGGTGGTCCCTTGTTTTCCTTTTGAACAAGAAATTTATTTTTTCTCACTGTCCTTGATACTCTTTTAACAATAATACAGTATTTACTCATAAATAGTATTACAATATGATGAAATGTGTACGGTCATAATAAATAATTATTTTTTAGTTTCCATTACAAGCAACAAAGTGCTTTACGGATTAATATCAAGTACATCATTTTCCAAATCTCCGATACATGATTCGAGATTCTGTAGATCAGGTATCAGTGCCATACGAAGATAGGTAATTTGCCCTGAGGATTAGGAATGAGTGCAAGATAAGTAAGGAACTATCACGAGTGGCTAATGGCTCTTTTACTTTCTCGTCCTTAAGAAGGTACTTGTTAAGAAAAGAAAGTGATGTAATGCCGCGGAAAAATGAAGAGGCGAATGTTCGGCAGAAAAACTCTTATTACTGGGCCCTGGTAACGAAAAGCCAGTCGCTAAACTTAGGAAAATAAAATCCTCTAAGACGTGATGTAGCCAGACGCCATGTTCTGTGAGTCCTTCGTACTTAAAAATCGATTGACGGCAAAACATCTGTCCGTCCGTGCATCTCTAGAACAGCGCTAGCGGCTAAACCGTCAGCGGATTTTCTCCAAAATTGATATACCCCAATCAATCTGGTGGATGTCACGGGCACTTGAATTTGAAACAGATGTTTTAAGTTTTTGGGCTTACTTTACATAAAGCCCTAGGGACATTTTTAAAATTTTCAAGCAAAAGGCTCCAACGGTTTTGATCAAACTTTGTTACTGGATAGTCGTTTTAGAGTTAAAAAGTTCAAACAAATTTTCGGCCTTTTTTTGCCTGAACCCTCGTCGCTCCTGGCGTTGTTAAATAAAAAAAAAGATCAATTAATTAGACATTGGTCTTCTGAACTCGTATGAATTTGCATAGTTTTAGATTATGCAATGTGAATAATCAAAAAATGCTGGAATATAATATTCAACATTTCATAAATATCATATGTGTGTACAGAGTCCATGATAAAAAATGCCACTCCAGATGTTGCAGACATATTAATGACTTACTCAGTAACAACATACAATATCATGTATTACATATAAGCGTCAGATTTGGGAACAGGACGAGCGAAAGAAGTGTGTCAAAAGTAACAAAGTTCTCACAATTTATCAAACAACAATCTAAAAATAGTATAATTAGATAACCACATAAACAAAGGAATGTGCAATTATACTATAAGCGTAAAGAGAAGTGAAAACATTTTCTTCATGCATAAATCACAAAATAATTCATTGTTCTGTCAAATCGTCTTTTCAAACGGATTTTATCGGATTGTAGGTAAAATTAAACTGCTTTTAACATTTTCATCTCAAGCCATAAGGTAAAAACTAATGCTAAATATGTTGGGAAACGTTAATATATCTTCTTATTTAAATCTGGCTCTGGTGCACAAGAATTGAATAGAAACATGGTACATCATTTATTAGATAAACACGTCGTGCACTACAATTATATTTATTGCCGCTGCTGCTGCTGCTACTTCTTATTTACTCATTCTAATCGAAAGTATATTATGTGGATTCAATAGCTTAGCGTTTTCATATATAGTTTCTATGTGGTACCTACGCGTACCACACGTTTATCGAAGTTGCTCAATAAATTTAAATTTATTTGTTGAACTAAAAATGTGTGTTTTAAAATTAGATCGAAATGATGTCGATAAATAAAATAGTATAAAATTCTTTTATTTTTTATTTGTGCCTCTACTATTTCAAAATTCGCCAACACTTTATTGATGTTTCACCAATCAATAAAAAGTAATGTAAAATATATTAATGCTGAATGTAATGTTTGTTTTAATATTATTCCTATCATTTCTGTAATAAAATACTGTTGCATATTACCGCGTTACAGTAATTTTATAAAGATACTATTTCTCAAACTTGAGAACACTAAATTAACATTTACGTACATAACAATTATTTCTTAGCCGATCCGGTGACCGAGATCGCTAAGGCAGTAGTGCCGTAGCGAACTCGGACCGAAGGATCGCGGGTTCGAGTTCCGCCTCGGGCATGGTTGTATTGTGTTTCGTCCTTTCACCCCCTATCATCATCATTATTATGTCAACCCACAGTTACCATACCGTTACAAGCAATAGTGGTCGCTAATGACCTAGTAATTGATGCGACCTTAAATAAAAATAAAAATAAAAAAATATTTCTTCCTTAGAACAAATCAGAATATTTCTGGAGATCTTCGTTCTTAATTCTATCTTCCACATTTCACAGCACAAACTTTGCCGAGGGGAATCATTTTGTGAAGTTGGGGTATCACGAGGGTATTATCCGGGAAACTGCCTGCGTTGCATACCGGCGATTGTTCGACTACGAAATTACCATTCAGGGAATGTCATTCTCTATTCCATATTTTTTCCATTCATTTCAATATCATTCCATATTCTTAGTTTCATTGCTAAAATTGCATTCTACCTGACGTATGACTACAGTTTATGATTAATTTAGCAGCATTAAAAAAGAGTGAACTGCTTGGTTTATAGAGATTTTTGGTCCCTTTCTTTGCTGGAATGTTTGCTTACTAATGACCTTGTATTTACCAGCAAATAATGAAACCTAAAATACAGACTTATAAATGATTCAGCAGTAGATATGCACTTTTATTTCAAATTCCTCCAAGTTTCGTTTTAAAGGTATGACATTTTTCATATTAACGATCTCCTGTTTATCTACGCGGTAACAAGTGTGCGTATTCACATCACTAAAGACAATGTATGTTCATATTCTGTTCATATTCAACTAATATCATTGTTCTTTTTATTACAATTTTATTATACTCTCTAATTCTATCTTGTGATTCGGAGAGTTATTTTCCAATACCATTAAACTTCTAATTTATTATATTTCTAATATTTTAGTATTTAATTTACTTCATTCTTTTCAAATTCACTCCTCCAAAACATCCACCATCGTCTTTTACAATGTTTCAGATAAAGTAGGAATCAGAATATTCATAATAATTAATGTTTGAAAAGAAACATCGGACTACCTTTCCCTGATATTTGAATACTCTGTAAAGGGCTCGTGGTCCCATCGTGAAATATGATATATTTTTGATACTACAGACTATTATTTATCGAACACCATATATTTCACCGGAAGCATATCTTTAATTACTCAGTGAGCATAGAACTATTTATGTAATTTCAGTACAAAACCCATCAGTACAGCAGACAAAAATCACTTTCTCGAACTTTCCGTGCAAGAAACGGTTCACCAGCGACAGTCGTTGGGTCTGAAAACAAAGGCCTCTGAGGCATTGAACCCGCTCGCACTGTCCCGAACTGTCCCCCGCGGTTCCCTGCTGTCCTCCCCAGTCCCTCGGCTCTTCGTGAATATCGCTCGGCCGGCAAAGCGACGCGCTCGCTAAGACCCCATTACAAAAGTTGAAGAACTCATTATTTTCCACAACTTTTGTTGGTGAACTTTTTTCGGCACCACGTATCGTTAAGCGGAAATAAGCGGAAATTGATTCAGACCCTTACGTAAAGTAGGGAACCTGCTGGTACAAATAAAGGCGAAGTCCAATCACCTTTAGGCTGTTCCACAAAAATGTAATGTACAGAATGAGAAGAAATTTTGTATATTAAACTTTAACTCGGATCGCCATGTTTTTAAAGAGAAAGAACCGAATGTTTACGGGGAAAACGAGCGTAAAAAACTATTTAAAGTGTAATGAAAGATGGCAGCAATTTTAAAAATATACAAAACTATAGCAAAGGGAATTTCCGAACACCAGTACACATTTTCTGGTTCTTATTTGCAATGAAAGGCACAGAAGAATGTATTTTATTGATTTTCATTGAAAATATATCATAAACTATTTGATTGTATTCATCAAGCCCTTTTTTAATTGTAAAGAGTTTCTGTTCTATTTGCACACAACGATATTGAAGAAAACAAATTAAACGAAATATTACTTGAGATTGCAATATGTTTCAATATTTGTGTGCATATATTACTTTGTCATTCTACATATATTTCAAATTAAAACCATGTTCATATTACAATTTTCATAAACACTAAGAGAGAGGACACCAGAAATCAAACGTTGAACATGTTCCAAAGAACGTGTGCTTTTTCCGACGCTTTCTTAACGAGACGGAGAGAGATGAATCAAATAGAGGTAATGAATGTTGAAATATTGACATATCAACAATGTTAATCTTAAGAAATCGTATTTGCACGAGTACAACAAAATTACGATTGAAATAAGATTTCCGATTCTATCTTCTTAGTATTGCACTAAATCGCCGAATACTATTATTCTTCAAAAGCACAGATCTTAATTAATCAGCAAACTACTTTGAGAATATCATTATGGAAGCAGATCGTACAAATTGTTAAAATATAAATTTCATATTACTACATATGAAAAACAAAAATTTTTGTAAGGAGATTTTGAAACCAAGTAAATAGTGAAGATTGGACCCTGTTTTTGAATCGATTATTTTGCTTTTGAATTTTACGCTTATAAAATTTGGTGCTAAACACAGGCTTCCAGCTTCAGTTAATTAACTCACTGAAATACACTCAAAACGTAATAGATGCTTGTCTTATGTTGCCAGTTGTGGATTTAATTCCTTAAGAATATTTTAGATTGCATACGGTCCTCGCCTTGCTCATATGAGTACCAGTTGTTTATATCCGTCTTTCCATTTTTCCAAGTTTTTAACAGCGAAAATAATTGCACGCTTGTGCTAGTTTCTCTTGGGTTATTCCCATTTAGTCTCTGCTTCTATATAATTTCTTTGCCTCGCCTCTGATTTCTCCATCTACATTTATTTCTAGTTCTTCTACCATCTCCGATAATGTTCATACATTATTGCTGATATCAAGTCATCATAATCTTAGAGTGAATGGTGCGTTTAAACAATATCGAAATATTAAGGAGGAAATGATGCAAACATACCTGGCTAAACTCAATGCTTATAACGTCTTAAACGTTTGATATAGATTTTTTAATTGTGTTCTGTAAATTAACAATAAGTTACTTCATTATTAAATATATAATACTTATATTAAACATCTGAATGTTTTCACAAATCTCACTGAATCTTTGAAAATGTGGATGCGAAAATGTAGCATGGGGCATGCTCTCAAAGCCAGGAGATATAAATTCCAAATAATTTAGAGCTGACGTACGTGTAATCGATTTTGGGTAAGTAAACATAGAAATATGCATGTTGGAAAAGTTGCTCTACACTTTTGATCGATTACGTGGCGGCTTCTTCCGTAAAAAAGATTCTCATCTTAAAGGCAAAAAGATAACCAAAACGTAGCAGAGCTGCTGAGAGAGTGGTATAATCCCTTTACCGTTAATTTTACAAGACTGCATTTTTTTTCGTCTGCTGTGTCGTTTGATTGTGTTTCGGATATCGACGCAGTGCTACTGTTAAACGGTCACTGCGAAAGTTCGAAGTACTTGAATGACACATCGCCTGAGGATGTAAGTCACCTAGTGCTATCCAAATCTGGACGAAGTCAAAAATCAGGATTTTAGCTATACCATTCTACCTCTCAGCATGCGAAGGGGCGAGCTCGCGCTCTGCCTCCGGCGACAGTGGAGCGTCGCAGGCGTGGCGGCAGCAGCGACCAAGCGACAGCGGCCGCCTACGCAAGCTGGTCGCTGCGGCCCCGCGGGACGCGCAGCTGCGGCGGCCAGCGGCTCCGCTCGCTCCGCCCGCGAGCAAACGCCGGCTCGCCGCAGGAACGCCCGCCTCCGCCGCCGCCAACATCCACCTCCGCCGCCGCCTCCGCCTGTACCTCCGCGTCCGCCTCTGCGTTCCCTCCCCGCCTCCCGCTGTTCGCTGCGCATCGCCGGCCGCCACCGGCCGCCACCGGCCGCTCTCCGTTCAGCTGCCCGCCGCGCAGCACAAGCGGCATCCGCCGCAGCCAACGCCGCCAGTCCCGCCTGACCTATCGGAACCGTTCCCGTATTTATATGCGTGATGGAATCCGCAGGTTATATAATTGCGGATGATAAAATAGAACTAATAGTGTAACAAAAGCAATGCTTTCTCGCATTGTTTCTTACTTTTGCAATTTTAAAAAATTCAGAGAGTTCAACGAAAATGAGACCTGCTCCATTCTTTTTGAGTGTCCATTGTTCTATGCGTGGAAAAAAGAAAAAAACATTTGGAATGGTTTTTGAAAGAATTATGTTTTTAACATTTTTTTCATTAATTTCAAGCAGAAATTGCTTGAAAATCACGAGGTTTTTTTCTTCAACAAAAGAAATGTACATGACCATTTTTAATGTCCTGATTTTTGAAAATAGATTTCTCTTTACGTCAAAAATCACTATCTTTAATATAGTACTATTGCACTGTTTGCAAATTTCTAAAATAAAGATCGTCAAAAATGGAAATAGAATCATTTTTTACCGTCTTTTTAGATATAAAAGAATTTTTTTAAATTCGGAAACGTTTTTAAGGAAAATATACAAAAATATTCTAAATAACACATAAAATTACCCAAAGATTCATATTTTCAAAAAATTGTACATTACCTTATTTTCAGACCTGTGTTTGAAAAACAGATTCCATTAAAAACTAATGGTTCTCCAACAGTACATACTTTCTCGCATGATTTGTAATTTTCTCATTTTAGAAAATTCAGAATTCAAATAAAATGAGTCCGGCGCCATTACTTAAAGCGGCCCTTCTATCCATGGAAAAAGTAAAAAAAAATTGGAGCGTTTTAAAAAGGTTCCTTAAAAATATTTTTCATACTTTTAAAGAGTTATTTTTTTTACAACAGTCTCTGTCAGAGGCAAAAATCTCTATCTTCAATTTTGTAGATTTTAAATGTGAACTTTTCGCAATTTTCGAAAATACGGAGAGTGCGTCGAAAATGCGACTTGCACCATCTTTTCATTACCGTCTCTTGATACATACGAGGAGGAAATTTTAACAAAACATTTAGAGCAGTTTTTGAGAAAATAATGTTTCAAAAATTAAAAATTGCGTATATTTAGCCCAAGATTTCACGAAAACTACTCATATTTTCGAATCTGATCTTATTTCCAGATGTATTTAAAGAACACATTTTATTACAGACAAAAATTTATCTTCAATATTATAGTTGTAGAAGACGCCAAAAAAAATTGCGTTTTTACAATTTTCGAAAAGTCAGTGACTTCAACGAACATGAGACCTGCATCATTCTTTTAGGCGTCCTTTACACTATCTGTGGACAAAATTTAAGCAAAAAATTCGAACCCATTGAGAACATATTGAAAATGTTTTTGAAGCTTCATGTAAAGTACCCTCAAAAATCAAAATATCCTGTTGAAACTTCTGAAGCCTTGAGTTCGTTCCGATCGATCGCGGAATATCAATTTCGGCGAAAACCGGTTGAACGGCATTTCTACCCATGCAGCACCTTAATGTGTGTATGTGTTAGGTTGGGATTCCTGAGCTCAAGAAAACGTGCTCAGATTGCATATCTCATCATAGTACGTCACACATTTTTAATTGTTTTTATGATAAATAATTTAAAAAAATAAAAACTAGCAAACGTTTGTTCAACTAAATGTTTTTCTAGTTTTACGTATGCGTTCCTTCAAATAAGGGAGAGTTTTCCTCGTAAGTGAATTTGGTGGAAACAACGCGCGCAGAGTGTAGAGCGAGCATAGTTATTTCTACGACCGATCGGCCAAAAGCGCTCGAGCTGAAATGATCGGTTTCGGAAAGCTCTCGAGCACACACTGCTGCTTGGCAAGTAGCCGGTCCGTCACAGGCGGTTGTTTAGTCTCAGAATGAAGAGCGCTGTTTAAAATGTAGAATGTGCTTCAAATGTTGCACGAAATTGTCTCTCTACCAAATATCGTACTCTCTACCTGGCAAATAAGACAAAATACACGGAGTAGTACCATTTGGGGGCTTTTAAGCAGAATATTTGTGTCCATTGTTGTACGATAGTAACTCGTAAAAATATGTTCTTTGTAAGATTATTTTCCGTTCTCTTCATTATATATTTTTTCTCGCCCTTACGAAGTTTGTTCTATAACATCTGATTTAACCGTAGATCAATCATGCAGTCGGTAAATTGATCACGAACTTCAAAATCCCAATGTTCTTTACATAGGAATCGACTATCTGAACGAGAAACCATGCATTTTTGCGTCTTCTTCTCTTGTCATAGACTTTGTCTTTAGATACCGATGACTCGAGTCGAATGTTTTATAATAGTATTATACTACGAAAGTTTATATGAAGACTTCCACGAAATTCTTCACCAATATTTTCAAAAAACGGCAGTTTAAATTTTAAAAGATGGTCTGTAAATAGGCCGTCAGTTTGGCTTTCCCTGAAAGGTCGTGTAACATCAAAAGACGAGAGAGACAGAACGTTAAGCACGTTTTATTAGCACAATTCTTTTTCAATTCCTTGTTTGTAGACGTTTAATGTGTTTGTTTTGCAGAGGGTTAAATTTAATCGAAGGTATCTGTGGGTCGGCCCTTTTTCAGTTGTTTTTCAAGAAGCAATCATTCTGCTTTTTACTTGATCCATTTTTCATCAGCAGTAATATAACCGAATTTTATATGTTGTTATAAAAATGTCTCAATTATCAATATTAAAATATTAACAAAAGATTTTATCTAATTTGAAACTATATTGTTATGTTGTAGTGTACCGTACCTTCAAGTACCTCCATAGTGTTGTTGTCTCCCTTAATTCAATAGTTGCAATAGCGAATTAACATAATATGGAATTTAAGTGTTCCTATTGGGACAGCTCTTACTAATATACTAGAATTTCTAATATTTTAAGCTCTGCATAAACAACATTGATAATATTCAATGAAAAGAGAGTCTTTAAAATGAGATTTACTGAAGAAAATTGATTATGTGAAGATTACATAATAACAAGAAAATCATGTTGTAACGTGTGCATGTTGTAACGAATATCTGTTCTCTACTAAAACAGATATAATAAAAAGAAGAAACAGTTCAAAATCCTAAAGATCATAAAAAGGAATGGAATTATTCAAGGGGTTGACACAGTAAAGACAAGTTCTCACGACTTGGCAGTCCGGCCCATCGCGGGTGTCTATGCCCTGCTCTGATGTGTAAAAGCAGCCGTGTAAAACATGTAAAACTGTTTTCAGCATCCAGAGTTTGAAGACACTTTCTATTGAAGTGGATTACGTGGACTGCAACATTAATGCCCCTGGAGATCTTTGTCGATAAGTGTCATCACTATATTTCACCTCATTTGTCACTTCGCCGTAAACCGGAGAAATAACATTGGGCTGATAAAGGAAGCTCTGGCATTGATTAAAAAATTAAATTTAAACATATAATTTTCGATATTTTTTAAACATTTCGTTCTTTTTGCAATTGTCGATAATTCTTATTTGTAATAATTATAAATGAATTGATGTCAAATAAAAAACATACGCTAAAAAAAGAGGATTGTCGATTGTGTCCAGTAAAATTTCCGGGTGCAGACTGTCCTTAACCCGGGAACCTTCCTTCACTAGAAGCTCTGGCTCCCGGCCCGGCACGGGTTGCGTGTTTGCAATCCATTACGACTGTTTTACTTTCTGCTCTCCCCTCTCCGCGCGCTTCGAGAATTGCGGCCGATTCTGACAACCTACTGTTACTGCAGCTCGCAGGTGAGACAAGTGCTCGTTCTACAAACGTTCTTCAGGTATAGGACAGCTGCCGCATCAACTTGAAACTTTTCACTTACACCCGATTGTTTTGAAGAGCAAATACTGTTTTGTGTCAACAATGGAAGTGTTTTCGTGACAAAACCGGCGTTTACGGAAAGTAGAATTTGCTCAATTATGTGCTTGCGGTAACAGACCTGAAGCGGACTCCGAAGTATGTACTACCTGAAATACGTTGCTCTCGCCACACTCCATATTACAGAAGCCGTGCGTTCTGTTACAGCAGTATTTCTGGTATGTCAAATGGCTCAGAGCTGTCTTGAGAATATGGTTGCATACCGCGCGCACTTATTTAGATTGATAAATATGGGCGAGTATAACTGAGAGTGAACAATGACTGGAGTTTTGAAAGGGTGTTTGTTTGAAATGTATATAACTAGCGGAACCCAGCAGACGTTCTGCCCTTCATCTCCCTCTTTCTCCTTTCCTCTCCGTCTCTCTCCATCTCTCCCTATCTCTGCGTCCCTCTCTCAGTTTGACTGTGTCTCTCTGTCTATCTCTGCCTCTTTCTATCTCTCACATTCACATTTACTTGCAGATTCTGCACGTGTCTGAGAAGGTAGGGTAATATCCGCCTTTGGCCTCAAAATTTTAGTTTTTAATACTCTAGAACGTTTCGTTTAGGTGTTACGATATAAATTCAAAATGCTGCCTAGTGTTACATTTTGCATTTGACATGAATATTTATTTTTGTTCTAAGCGACATTTAGTGGGGTTACAACAAAATTAACAGAACACAAACTTTCTGGGTTAAAAAATACGTAGATGTGCCAGTTTTCATGGAGATCGGTAGACGATGTCGGAGTTATCCCCTCTTACATATACCAACACAAACACTATATATAGCGTCATTATATCGATAAATGACAGAACAACATTAAATTACATCTGAAATTAATTGTCTTCAGAAGTCCACTGAAGAAACGTTAAAGTGCGTAATAATTCAATAACCCCTTAAGATGTGTTACCATTGGCATAGTTATCCCCCTGCATCTACTTTCCAATGCCTTATGTTCCATACTAAAGGCAACACAAAAAAAATACACAGTGTGCTACATACGGTTTTTCATAATTGTTTTCCGTATGCTAAGCGCATTCTTTTTATCTTAAGTATTAGAATGCGAAACCTCACGAAGCGTGCGTGAAACATCGCCAAGTGTGGGGCGAAATATCTTTCGCACATACCTTTTTTAAAAATAGTACACGCAATGCGCTTGAGGTGATTCGCGCAGTTGTGTCGTAACTTGTTATTTTTAACTATTTTTCATCTACAATTTAAAATTGAATTTTAAAATTTTCTACAGTGCCAAAATTCTTGCAGTGCATTTTTGAAGTAGTGAAAATTCTGCAATAAACTTTTGAAACAATTATCAGTGTTCAAGTCCGCAAATTACATATAGAAGTAAGTTCGCTAGACAAGTTTAAAATAAAATAAAAGTCAGTGTTTAACGATGAAATCAATTTTATAGCACCAGAGAAATTTATTGGATACTAGAAGTTAGTGACAACTTACTGTAAAGTAAGTTAATTTGAGGTTGACAATCATTTTGGAAAGACTTGTGACAATTTAATCGTAAATCTGAGTGCCCCCACCTCTTCCACTTACTAGATAAGCGCACGTCACACAACAGTGTCTTCCCTTTTTTCAAACGTCGGTTCTAACTGGAAGAAACGTCGCCGGCGGAACACAAAGCAATGCGACACGGTTGCGTGCACTCGGCTCCGCGGGTCGTAGCGTGGGGCGTGGCGTGGGGTGGCGTGCCCTGACGTGGCGTGGCGGGGTG
>BOPP01000161.1:1459000-1490737 GCA_017312745.1 Gryllus bimaculatus | reverse complement strand
CTCCCCCTTTTCCTCGTTCACGCTTACCTCTAAATATTTTAAGGTTTAAAAATATTTCCCACATAAAAAAATTAAAAACATTTGAAAGCTTCCTAGAAAAACTTAAAAGATAACTGGCACCAAAGGGAATGAGGAGGGAAGGAAAGTAAATTCCAGAAAAATATTAAAATGTTTCGTGACGTGTGAAAAAGGAAAAATGCATCCAGCTTAACATGCTTTCCTCAGAGTGGTTCATATGATTAATAATAATAGTATAACAACAATGATAATATAATACAAAAATGATGAAAAAATGTGAGGAATAACGAATCGTGATAAATAAAAGGAAAGGAAAAGAGTACTATAAGGCTTTAGTAAAAAAATAGTAAAAGCATTCTCTACTAGTGTGAACTTCCGGCTTCGATTTTTTGTATAGTTAGGAAAAGCAAAGGGTACTCCCGATAGTATGGTAAGAAGTTCCGTAAAAGCAAACGACATGAGTAGTTATACTATAACTAATATAAAAATTACAATTTTTTTTTAGTTTCTATGCCGCAATCCCATGTACCAAGTAAATTTAACACTTCACGAGACAACACTAAAATAATTATTACTGCCCCTGCGGTGGTCTCAAAGACATTTCCTGTGACGCTTTGGTTGGCGAAATAGCTGCAGCCGGAATACTCAAATTGGGAGGTATTGCGCTGAAGTGATTGAATTCCCAGCCATCATTCAGTAGATGAAATGCACAAATTATTTACAAAAGAGATGAGCAAATACGTTACTAGATTTTTTTTACGCCAGAGGCCAAAAGTGACAATAGTTGGCTCAACTGCTCAATGTGACGAAGGACAGACAGTATCAGTGAAACTAGACATATACATTGAGATTATAAGCAGAGAGTATGGTCTACTTTCCTAGAAAAAAAAATATACTGAAAATAAAACTTTCTTCTTCTTCTCTTTCTTCTTCTTCTCCTTCTTCCCAGAGGTTAAAAATTCATCATTCGTCACAAGCCACGCTAACGTGTCAGTTTGTGCCAAGTGATTTAAATTATCGAGCCCTTTTCCTGACCGTGCACTGCGTGCGCTGCAGGAACGGAAATAAACTTTTCTGTCAATTATTTTGAAAAAGCGGAATTTGACCAGCAATTTGAGCGTGTATCGCCATGTATTAATTAAAAAGCAATAGTTCTGCAATATCAAAAGCCAAGGAATATTGAGAGCTTGGGGGCTACGTACTGTTTTCAAAAATGCCTGGGGGAGGTGATGTGCGAAGTGGACTGTAAGTTGACAGATGTAATCTGTTGCACGCGATACTCCGTCATCCTTCCATAACTAAATTACCTCGTCTACTCTACTGTACTACTTCTTAGTTTGGAACGAAGTACCACCACAATTGGAAGCTTGTGGAACTTGCATGTAGCTGAGAGCTAATTAATTGGGAGTATGTCATCATCATTTAGAAATAGTCAATATAAGTAATACATGTAATTAAATCAAAAAAAAATACAAGAAGATAAACGATGAACCTGGTATGCTGCATGAAAGCATACGTAATTGAATTCAACTAACACAAATAATGCAATTGAATGTTGACATGATTTGCCGTGATTAATTGTTATGCAACCGATACAGTCTACGATTGACATGAACAAAATGAACGAAAAACAATTGTGATAGTTTCACACTAGAACTGACAAGCAGTGCTGAAAAAAAGAACACAGAAGGTTACTGAAAGAAAAGAAATCAAAAAGAAAAGAGTCAAATTAGAAGATCTGGGATGGGTTCCCGGCCGGGATAGTTACAACTTTCAATAGTCATAAACTATTATTATGATAATTATTATTATTTCAATCCGCCAGGGATGTTCGTAGGCGAATCTTATTTTACCGTCGGAGAAACCCACTCGCACCAACCGGCCTTCCGCCATCAATTGACATTCTTGGCCACAGCCCATTCTTGGTCCGGGCGCCGCGGCGCATTAAAACCGCAGTTCAAACAGCTGCGGAATTTACAATGTATCATGGCCCCGCGACGCCATCCCTCTGCCCTGCGCGCCCACCCCGCCTGCCCCGCCTCCAATTCCGATTTCGCTGCCGGCCTCGAAATTATTCCATCCGGTCGACATCTTTCAGGTGCACGCGAGCGCCCGCCGGTGAAATCGACCCCATGAGCATCAAGGTGGGCTTTCCGGAAATATTTCACGGGGATCGTTTTTAAACCTTAAGTAACATTTTAAATTGAGATTATTTATAGTAACAACTTCAAGCATTACTTTCAATTTATTTATATTAATAAATATACAGTTTGGAATTTAAATAAATAAACAATATTTACTTTTACTTTGTACTGGTACTCCTTTTTTCTACTTGAAACAATATAAAACGAGTGACCTTCAGTGGCAAAAGTACTGCTGATCAAAACCACACCAAATGATTTTCCAAAAAATATAAAAAAAATCGCATACTGTTCAAGAGCAATGAAGTCTCACATAACATTGCAATAAATTAACAGTCTTCACAAATGCTAGAATACCGTAGAATAGTATATTTATACAGAGCAAAATTCTGTACTTTCCACAAATATAAGTAATGTCGCTTTTTCATAACGCTACACGTAAATAAGAAATATTTAATCCCGGGCGGCCTCTTCCTTGGTGCCTTGCTGTGACATGACGTCAGCTGCGTCGAAAGCTGTGACCCAGTTTCGATTAGAATTTGGCCGGTACGAACTGTACGCGACAGACGTAAAGAAATCGCGTGGAGAGGAATTTCTTTTCTCGACAGCACTAAACGCCCTCCACCTCAACCACCGAGCACGTAATTGTAAAGGTTGGGGGACACAACTAGTCGAAGACCGACTTTGCATGAACAAGCGGACCCCACAGGTGACAGGCGCCGATCACGCCACTCCGACGGAGCTGCCCGGGTTGCTAGATGAAGAAGAATTGAAAGTCTAGTGATCAAAGGTAGCTAAGGTAGCCCACAGTCCCCAAGTCTGTAAGTCTCTTATTTTGTGTAGATGTAAAAAAAATTCTAAATATATTTCACATTTACTCTTATCAGATATTATATAAAATTTAAAATATAATGGTCACAAATCGCACTTGTGGAACATTATTTCTATGCGACACATCTAAGTTTAACGGACAGTTTTAGTTGAAGTACGACAATAGGCGACAGTAGAAATTCTTCATCTTTGCACAGCGCAACCTTTCTTAAACTTATTTTGGAGTTAAATTCATGTCAGAAGATTCGGAAAATATCTCTAAATGAATACAAAATATTTTATCCATGATATTTCCCTCTTCTACAGTGTGAGATTGCGAGAGAGTGAGTGGGCAAGAGAGCCAGGGAGAGTGAAGGAGAGAATGAGAGAGCGAGTGAAAGAGTGACCAAGTATCATTTAGGAAAGTACTCTTAGGTGCATAAAATTTATTTTATGTTCGATGAAGTGCGTAATCTATGGCGGTTTTGAAAGATATTTCAGAATACGCTTTTGAACAGTTTAACTAAACCTAGTCTATTTAATTAAATAGATTTTCATGATAACATGATAATACATTGTATAATACATAAGTATCATACATGTATGATACTTATAAAAATGTTTGGGGGAAGTATTAAAAAAATAAGAACCAACTCACTTACGTGAACTACAATGGTGTCTACAATGAAATAATAATTCGCTTTCTATGTAGTTATGTCAACTGGGTAAGTGAACAGAACGCAAGTGAAATCAACGGAATAAATTTATATTAGTTGCACTTAAGATCAAAAGAGTTTTCTCCTCGTTTTCGGCATCACATAAAACAATCTTGCTCAATAAAAAACGGAAAAAAATAAATACCAACTTTTGAGCTTGTACTATATATACTAAAATCCTAATTTGGCCCTTTAAGGCAAAAGCGTACTATTCATTTAGATAGCTCTCACAAAATATAACTTGATAAGTCATCCGATGTTTTACATAAGTCATTCCACTGCTGGATTATTTATCTGTTCGTTCCAACGTTCTGAGTTGTTCAGTAGTCTAATTTTCAATATAATATTAATTGTAAATTTACTCTCACTTTCATGAATTTTATTTGTAAGTCGTGCACGACTCACAAAATAGACAATCTATGAATATTCACTCACTAATCATAATAAAACGATTCTTAATAACATAACAAATTCTTACAAAATAATTACATAAAAGTTATTCAAAATGATAACTCATCTATATCACTAAATTCAATCACCTATTTTTTGTTTCCAACTTGATCTTATATGAACCTAATGAAACTATAACGTCAGAAAACTACTTTCCGAGATCAATCCACACCTTCGTATCTCACGCCTTTCTTGCAAAACAGTCCGTTTTAATAAGCGATATTTAATAAGCAATCAAAAATGTTCGACCATTTTTTACTCGTGCAAAAGGAGCTCAAGGCAAGTCGCCCGCGTTACATTACGGCAAATCGCAAAACCGCACCGTCGATCAACGTTTATTAATCAGCAAAACAATGCGATATGCACAGTTTGTGTACATATGCTTTTAACCAGGGATGAATCAGGCCTCGCCGCAGCTTCCGTTCGTATGGGATTGGCGGGCACACCCCCACGCCGAGGAATCGTTCGACCCTTCCCCCTCCCTCCCCAGCCGCGGCCTTTCCAACGCGCCGCGCCCGTCCCTTTCCCTCGGCGCCGTGCCCCGCGCGATGGACGACCGGACGGAAGTTCATTCGGGCGGGCGGACGGATATGACTGCGTTAGCGTCATTTCCTAAATTAGTAAAATAGCCTAAACGGCTGGACGCGCGCGAGCGCCGCGTTTAACACGCCTCGCATTCGCGAGGGCAGGCCGTGCGGGCCATGGAGTAGCGCGGTCGCAAACGAGGCTGTGAAGTCCTCGGTTCAGGTCTCGATCGATCGATTGATTATGTTGTTTTCCGACGCGATCACGGCTTTGTTCATTATTCCCGTATGTCTACTCCATGTTGTACCCATGATAGGTGGCAGTGTTCCTTCTCTGCTAGAATGATATATCCTACACGTCGGCTTACGGGGTATCCACTTTCAGGTATCTCCACCAGGGAGCTGACCCCATATGGGATAGGCCGCAAGATCCTAATTCATGTGATTCATGTAAGGCACGGATCTTAGCTCTTCGTGAGGGTACTAATCCGGCATTCACCTAGTACTGATCGGAGAAACCTAGGGAAACTACTCATCAACAGTCAACCGCTAGAATTCGTCTCTAGACAGCGGCTGAGTTCGGCCTGTCTATTTAGCTACGCGTCTGCCATCTAGTGTGAGTATCCCTCATTGTTGGGACTCGAATTCTAGAACCTTCCGGTCCGAGTCGCTGCAGAGATAGCGCTGCAGAGATAGGCAATGCTGGCTCTGAGCTAAAGCCAGCCGGCTGCCGGAGCGGATCAAGTAGAGAGTGCTAGCCTCTGTGTTTCGTTCCGCAGACCGCGGGCCGGCCGGGCTGCGCTTCACGCCCATGCTGAACGTGCTGATCGGCGTGGTGGCGGCGCTGCTCATCGTGGCCGTGGTGGTGGTGGTGGTGCTGCGGTTGCATGCTCGCGCAACGCACCGCCGCAGCCCACAAGGCGGCCGCCGCGGCCGCCGCCGCCTCGCAGGAGGGCCGCGGCAGCGGCGGGAGCGCGCGGCGGCCAGCGGGGCGCGCGGCGGCGGCGCGGGGCGCCGCGGCGGGCGCGCGCGCGGCGCGCACGGCGTGCGGCCACGGGGCTCCCACGCGTGCGGCCCTACGGCGCCGACCCCGGCCCGGCCGCCGCCGTCGCCGTCTCCGCCGTCGCCGCCGCCGACAAGATCGGCAGCAGCCCGCTGCGCAAGATGGACGTCGGCCTCGGGCCCGACGGCGGCGTCGACCCGGACGAGAAGAACCCGGACATCATCCCACAGGCCAGCGCCGGTGAGTACGGCCTTTGATTCTGCCCCTGATTCATTTGCCCCTGATCTGCAACGCAATGGTTTTCAATCTTGCGGGTCCCACAGACCCTCTGGTCTAAATCAGCTTTCTCGCTCACCCCATAATTTCAGATTTGGCAAACAATCAAATGAATGGGTGGTTTGCAATTTGTCACTTTCATGAATTCCAAGAATTAACATTGATATCAATTCTGCATTTGTAATAAAGTAAAATGAGCATTATATACAATATGGGGAAGTACGATGTATTACAATTCCTAAGTTTGAATTTGTAAGTGTGAACATAAGAATGAGAACCAATGCGTTAGTGCTTTCCTATTAGTACACATTCAGTTGGGATATAGTTTCTACGAACGACGTTTGTTACTTCATTTACGTGGAAATATCGTTGTAAAAACATGTTTATATTTGTTTCACTTCTTTACTCTACACGATTATCTTCACACCGTAATTGATTGCCTGTCCTATTTTCAATTCATTTTCATGGAAAAATTATTTTGAATAAAATTTTAAAAGGAGAACATCGCCAAATTCTCAACATATTTAACTTTCCGTGGTCGCGGCAGTAGTATGTGATAATTCATCCCAAGAGATATCAACCAGAAAGCTTTTAAAAAATATATTTAATATTATAAAAAGCCAAACAAATGTTTCGCGAATCGTATCACATCGTCATTGGCACGAAAGATCATGGATTAAACACGCGGAGCACAGTACTGCAAAACACTAAAGAAGATGCGCCGATTTATATTTAATCCATGATTCTGTGCCATGAACCACGATGTCGCGAACCAGAAATCCGTTAAATTGATTTTCCGAGGTTCATGTATCGATTCACCGTTCCCCATTAGATGTATACAATAGAGACATATGATACGAAAAGTGTCGTATATCATCTCCAGGACCGGGTCGAAGGCCTAGTTCTTGGAACAAAATGCTCAGACCGTCAGGTCCAGCTTCTCACATGAAACCTCTTGGGTTTCCAAACAACGTCCCCCATTGTCCTACCTGACAATGCGGGCTATCACAATGCTACTCGAATGTCGGGAATTGTTCAAACAATTGAGGTCAGACGTTTCCTAATACCCGCTCTGTTTCCCTTAAACCTACCCTTATGATTGTAGGGTGTTTACCAACCTCAAGAAATCTACGGGTTCAGCGTCGTTTCTTTCAAGCAAAACACGTAGCACAAGAGAACACAATTACGAAAGAAGCCAAGTGTTATTTCTTTAAGAGAATCAGATTTCACGACTTTTATTTTTAATTCTAAAAATCATCGCAATTAAGACTAATATTTATCTCAAGGGAATATTTCTTATTGTTTATAGTATCTCACAAGTTTCTCTTTGGAAATTGCCATGTCTTACCGGATATTACGTCATAAAACCAAGACTAGAGTTACTTTAAAACAGGTAGGTAAAGACTCTACCTTAGCTCGGAAATAATTCAGACTTGAATCCGTAAAGAATTTCAAAGAAATATTTTAAAAAAGGAAACATATTTGACAAAAGAAAACTTTCCACGTGAAAGCAATAATATTTGATATTTCGACATTGAAAAGCTGATAAATATGATTCCAAAAAGAATACAAATGTTGAAAAACAATAAAGCCAAACACACAACGTATTAATATATATATATATATATATATATATATATATATATATATATATATATATATATATGAAATATTCTCATTTGCGACAGTGTACGTCGATAACAAATAAAGATCATATCATTATAAAGTGTTTAATATTAGAATTTGAACGTCTGACCTCCTGGACTGCCTGCCAAATTGTGTAACACCTTATTTTGTTCAGCTACTAGAGTTTACAGCGAAATAAGTGAAAGAAATTTAATAATAATAACATTTTTGAATAGTTATTAGATATATTTAATTCATTAATTATAATAACTGCTGAACGTAAAGCAGAGGTAGATTTTATATTATTTTATAGAGTTCAAAACTGAAATTGATTTAAAAAAGTACATACCTCGGGCATCAACGAATGTGGGTAGATGCTACAGAGTTTTTGAAAATGAATGAAACAAAAGAACATCTATTAGAGTATCCATTATATTACATAACAATAAATATAAAAAGCTAATCATAAAAATTGTAAACATTATTGCATTTTTAAAACATTTAGAATTATTATTAACTATATTTCTGTTATTAAAAAATGTGTTGAACGTCCAATGTCCAAAATGGTCTCAGTCTGGCAGCCATATTAAAGAAAGTTGGTCAGATTTATGAACACGTAGTACACGAGCACCCAATTGCATATTTTATTAAACAATATGCGTTGCAATAGGTGGGCAAGGTAACGACGGACTGTGGCCGCCTAGAAGGAAGGCAGACCCGCAATACACTGCCGTACAACCCGCAGTATGTTTTGAATAAAATCGAAAAGGAAATTTAAAAAAATCAAATAAACACTCATTCCAGTCATATCACGTCATGTGCCACATATGCTTATTTGATTTTTTCTTTCTTTTACGGACGATTGTGGGCCTATCTAGCGAGTTCAATACGGAAATACGTCCGATCAAATTCGCGAAACAGTGAAGTCGTTTCTCTAACAAAATTGTGTTATTTGTAATTTCAAATGGTAGAATCCGTCTCGTAGTCAGCATTGCCGCTGACCCTGCATTGTCCTGACCGGAGGAATTTGGGTTCGAGTCCGGTTGGCGGCGGATTTTCAGCGGTAGATACACAGCCAGGGGGAATTCATCCGCTGTCCGGGGAACAATTCTGCTCTGACTGGCAGTTTTCTATATTTCTCCAATCAATATGAGGCGAATGCCGAAACAGTACCCTATCTATCCTTCGCCGTTTTCACACACACACGCGCGCGCGTTCACATACATTTATGCTTATATGCACTATACTGCCACACGTGTCAAGATAGCAGTTGAGAACTGAGAGCTTGTTCCGGCAGAGCCGGGTCTTTCTGGTGAAAATTCCTGAAGGGGGAAATCCCTGCAAGCCCACATGTATGTCGGCGCAGAATCTCGCCATTCAACGTCGCCGTAACAGCGCCAACTCAGGGGATAAAACATTTACTACACTAACGGGATTAACGATCGTAGCCGTTGACGTGCCCGGAAACATCAATCAAAGTAATTTTGAACGTTTCCTACAAACAATATTCATTCAAAACATAGCTGGCTGATATGCAACAATGACATGACATGAATATAAAAGGGATATGGACCTCATTTACGACCCATTATATGGATACTAAATTGTTTACTGTTTACAGGATGTTAGTCAGTTATTTAATAAAACTATGTTATTTTTCAACATTCTCAATATGCTACTCTACTGGTGTGTTGCATAATCTAGCATAGTTATACGTGAGCACAACTAGGTAGCTTAAAGTTATATTGTTCATTCCCTTTACACAATAGTAAGAAGCATTTAATATTCTGTATTTTATTATTTTATTTTCTAGATCATTGGTTAGTTTATTGCTACAAATGTAACATTGTGTTTTCTGTAATTCTTAACACTGAAGATGAAGTAATACCCAAATCTTGGCGTTCTAACATAGTTTTATTTAATACCTTACCAATATCCCGCCCACAATAAGCAATCAAAGGTAAAATTCCAAAATTCTTGCGTGGTCATCGCCGCAAAATACTATTTCGACATGTAGACTCAAAACTGGTACTCCTAGATATTGCGTTACATGGTTGGCAACCCTCCGTTCACGAATGCGCACCGAGGGTGCTCTTCCGTGCCCTTGACATCGCGAGTCGACAAGATACCGTAATTGAAAAAGAGGACGTCGCCAGCTTGCGCGATCGCTGGCGCTGATTGGGCACGCGCGGCCAATGGCGGCGGCACCCCGCTCGCGATGCGCACACGGTTTATTTCCGATGCTAGAGCAGCCCTGCTTCGCCCGAATTCTGCGTGCCTCGCCCAAAGGACTATCCTCTATTCTTTGGTGAAGTGGATTGGTCACTCATTGATTGGTGATTCTGAGCACGTCAACGGTTAAGTTCGTTAGTCCCGTAAGAGTAGTGCATCTTATCTCCTGCTGGATGGCAAGATTCGGTGCCGACCTACCCGTCAGTTTGGGGGATTTCACCAACCAGGTATGTTCCACCAGCGGGACACTGTCCTGACGGGATAAGCTCTCACATAACCTTCCGACTGGTCTCCTGTCATGTGTGGTAGTGTAGTGCATGTAAGTGCGAGTGTAAGTAAGGGGGAGAGGAAGATAAGGAAAAAGAATAAGAAGAAGAAGAAGACGAAAGATGGCGCGCTGTTTGTTAGGGTATTGCTGCGGCATTCGCCTGATGTTGATCGGAGAAAGCACGGAAATATTCCGATCAGAGCTGCCGCACGCTAGAATGTTCCTTCAGACTGCATCTCATTTCGACCTAGCTTCGTAGCTAGTGTAGAAAATCCAGCCCCCATGGAGACTCGAACCCGAGGACCTCTCGGTTTAAGGCACTGTCGTGACATCAACTAATGCCCTGAGCCACCTCAGCCAGTTGGTAAAGAGAAAGAATCACTACCTCTTTCTATTCCGGTTGTTCGACCATGAGCCATAAACTAAGTAGCGATGGGGATCCACAACGTGAATGCTGAATTCCGGACTTCCACGATAGTCCGGAATTTTCGAGATCAGGGATGGGTCATTGTCAGCTCTAAGGAAGAAAATGAAAGCAGGGCAGAAAAGAAAGCGTCATGCGTGATCACTGGGCCTGTTTTAAAGCACGCTCGAAAATCACGATGTGTATAAATATATATCTCGTACACAAAAAATCTAATCCAAAGTTAATTGATTCTAATATTCAAATACCCTATTCACGCGCGAAACAATATTGTAAATCAAAAAACAAATTAGTCAAATTAGTAGTATTTACTTTCTATTGGTGGTTAACTATGAGCGGATTCATCAAACTAATGGCCTTTAAACAAATACTAGAATGCTGAATAAAAGAAAAATTCAGAGATTAGTTAAAAGTTCCTCTTTTAAAGTAAAAAAATGAGACAGGTTTCATGATCTGTTGAAGAATTTTGCTGTAGACGGACAGACGGATGGACAGACAGATGGACGTACGGACATTTAAAAAACACTTTTTCGGTATCACGACACCGCTAAATGTGTGCTTTCGTTTAAATCACAAAATCGATTTTCCGAAGCATTACATTGTTTCCTAATGTACAATGTACATACATTACTCCGTATATGCGTACGTATACGAGAAATAAAAAAGGTCAACATTACAGAGGTACGATTATCAATCGATAATTGTAAGATCTTTTTAACCTTTACAAAATTCTAGTAACTCTTCCTTTCGTTAGTAAACACAAAATCAATAGCAATTAATAAATCTTTAAATGGGTTCATGCAACATCGGAGACGCCTTCAACATTGACGACAGCGCTCGAATCTGTTGTATTGGGAACTTCAGTTTGCTATAAACTTTATGGTCACTTTAGCGAGAGAACGATCTGCGTTCAGAGACTCGTCACCGGCCCTTGACACAGGCCTTCATCCCCGCCCGCGCCCATGCCACCGCCCACGCCACCGCCCACGCCACCGCCCACGCCACCGCCCACGCCACTGCCCACGCCATAGCCCTCGCCACAGCCCTCGCCACAGCCCTCGCCATAGCCCTCGTCATAGCCCTCGCCATAGCCCTCGCCATAGCCCTCGCTCTCAACGCCGCCCTCGCTCTCAACGCCGCCCTCACTCTCGACACCGCCCTCACTCTCGACACCGCCTCAACCTCGCCACCAAAGTCGCCACGCTCTCATTCGTAACTCTTTCGTAAGCCGACCTTCGGTGGGCTACGTCGCACCCGCTACACGAGCCCGCTCCTCGTGTCTTCTCCTCTCGCGCGCCTCCAACCTCATCACCAACTCCTCCTCCTGCTGCACCGCCGCCACCCGGCGACCCCTCCGACCCACCAGTCGACCCGCCGCTCACCTTAATGCCCTCGGCAAACACTCGTTGCCCGTGCCGTGCCGCCCCGCGCCGCGCCTCCCCTGTCCGCCCCGCCCCAGTCGCTTCGCTGCTGCTACGCACGAGCACGCACGCGCGCGCGACAAGCACGCGCTCCACAACAAGAAACGCCGCGCTTCGCCCGCATCGCCCGCCGCCAGGGACCACAAAGGGCGGCCGCGGAGCCCGCAGCGGCCCAGGCTCTCTCATTCTCTCAGGAGATTAGCTCTCAGGGAGGCCAAATGTTTGTCTTATATTCCCTCTTAACACTTTCCAGAACACATTAACTCAACACAGCATTACCTTTGTACAAATAAATTCGTCTTGTTCCAGGCCTTATTTTTTTTTCTCTTTTCGTTTTTCAAAACGACTTCAATTATTCCGGCGTGCCGTTCACCAGCGTCGCGTCATTTAAATGCATCCAAACTTTTTTTTTCATTTTGTAGTGTATGATAAGTGTATAAATTAATGGTAGCAGGCGCGGACCAACAGGGAGGGAAATTTGGGCAGTTTACCCCCTAAAAGTTGTCAGTAATTATTAACTTTAAATTGTCACGAAACCTTCAAGCAAAATATTTTCGGATAATCATTAAAACGAATAAAATCGTATCTGAGCATGAGGTGAGTGTAGCCTGAGACATTTTACAAAATCTGGATTATCACTCATTGGTCTCTTAATCTGTATGTGGATAAAGGGAGACGTTTCTAGTTCACAGTGCAAGAATGTTGATGCTAAACTTTACAGTAAGGGACGAAGAAATCGATTCTTGGATCGAATGAATGGATTAGTTTGCAACGACCATTAACAAACTGTAGTCAAAATTAAATGAGCCTCCTTACAATTCGAATCACGAAGGCAATAAGCAGCATCAGTATACAACGCTAACATTTAAATTTTAGGCCTTAACATTAAAGAAACAGATACCAGTGTTTTGCAGTCTCGGTGACACAAGACACAATGTACTTGACTTGTGATAGCCTTGTAATAGCACACGAGTTCCAAACCTAGAGACCAAACCCCGAGGGTGCGTCGACGGAAAGGAGACGACGGCGTGAAATGTCGAAGTAGACGGGGTTGATTATGTGAGAGCGCAGAAAATACGTCGGCTCGAAGGATAGCGGGTTAAAGCCCGGTTTGAGTCTTTGTGTATGTGTGTATTGTTTAGTTACACGTGTGCGGATATCTTAAGTAATTATCGTCCTTTGTTATGAAGGCAGCTGCACCAGAAAACGGCGACGCGGAATAGTAACGAATAAGTAAAAACCCGTATGGTGCGGTAGAGCTGAGGGCTAATGGGTTGCGAAAGGGAAGCCCGAAAACGCGAGATGGAACAAGACCCGAGGTGTAATATCACCACTTTTACTGCTGAGGCAAGTGTATTTTCTGCCGCAAAGAGTTGTTAACGCACATGCTCAAAATGCACCCCGCGCTCTTGGTAACATAACTGGGACGAGCCAAGAAGCTTCGTCATTCGCGCCCCCTTTCACCGCCGAACAGCCGTGGCGACAACATCGCTCGCTTCGGCCTAGTCAGTGCATTTACCTGGCGAACTTACTAAGTGTGTAACAGTGAAGTATTCGTTGTGTGAAGTAAAGTACAACCAGCTAATATACAGTGCGCCATAAACCTAAAGTCTCTTATCAGTTATAATTAACGGTGAGTCCTCTTCAACCAGCCGTTACCTAGGTCACAGCATTGTATGAGCCATGGCAACTCTGCGGCAGCGACAGCACCATGGACAGTACCTCAACGACATCATCTTAGGCCATATGACTAACATAAAAATTATAAAATAATAATTGTACAATAATAAAAATATTGATAAAATAATAAAAAATAATAATATAAAAATTAACTGATTCATAAAACATTTAGTGATATTAAGAAAAAAACACTTCAATAACCTAACTCCGCACTGAATATTTGTTATCGCGGCAACAACATCTGTAACCCGGCGCGTGGCTTCACGCCATGCGTCCTGTCAGTGGACAGCCTGACGTAAAGTTTCCGTATGCTGCATTCGACACAACAATAGTGCTTCCGAGGTAGTTATCAAGCTGTCGGTGCCAATAAAATCATCGTTGGCCCCAGAATATCTTCCGTGTGCTGGTAAAATATTACATCATGCATGAACCCGATATTATTTCTCAACTGTACTCAATCTACAGTATATACTACAATTTGATCTCATAATAAAGGTTATAAACTTCTAGTCCAGGTAGAGGACAAATTTATCACTTTTTGTCAATGAAAAAATACTGGGAAATCTTATATACGAAAGTTACATATGAGACGTTTTCCCCTTATTTATGGGCACCTTGTTTTGCACTGGTGTTTGGCAGGAACAAGAAATATTGTTGACTACGCCAGAACATGCATTTGAACATTACTGCGCGATAAATTGTCTACCACTCAGAGGCAAATATCATATAAGTAACATTGTTAGATAACCCACATAATTTTCCCACATCATTGGAAAAACATGTTCGTCTTCGTCCTCCTGCATGCCCTAGAAGACTGTAATATTTATTCCGATATTCTTTTGTAGCATTTCAGTTTTGAGGTAAAGTGGTGACAGAAACATAACACTTCAAAAGCTGCAAATGTCTTCATCTATTCGTTATTAATTCAAGATCTCGAGAACAGAATATAAAAGTTATATCTCAGTCCAAGCTAACTTGCGCAACGTATATGAAATTGCGTAGCGTTATGAGTTATAGTATCTATACTGAAAAGTGGGAAAATTATACAATTGATGATTGACTGATACAATTTTGCATACAATCTTCGTAATTCTAAATCGTTTTTTTAAACATAAAGGCATTCACAAATTTACTTGGACATAAACTACTAGACAGTTTAAGTCAATTATTGATTATGTCATTTGCAAAATAACCACTAAATTAAATTTTGAAAACATCAGTGTATATTGAGGAGCAGAATGTGTCTAAGATAATCACTTTCTGAAAGTAGTTCAATATTTTCCATTCTCTATTGGCAGCACAAAAATTATGCTTCAAATTGACACAAAACAATACAATTTTTAAAAATTATAAAATAATTCCATTAAATTTATTATTAAAATACAACTTTCAATAATGAATTAAATTAATGAAAGTTCCGTTTTTTCCGTTTTGAATAAGTATGAAGAAAAAAATTCATGAAGTAGCACACGAAATCTGAGAAGAAAGAAAAAAGATAGAGGGTGATTTCAATAAAAGTCCCTGGTGGAATGAAGATGTTAAAAAAATAGTAAATATTAAGAATAATCTTTACCACAAATTGCTTTCAATAAAACAACAAGATGATAGGGAACAATACATGACACTAAACAGAGAGGTAAAAAGAAGAGTAACAAAAGCAAAAAAGTATGTATGGCAAAACAAATTTGAAAGAATAGAAAAGTGGTAAGGCACATCTCTATCAAAAGAAGCATGGAAAAACGCCCAAAGCCATGAAGATCTGGAACGAAAAATATCATTCTTAAATTATACATGCTAAAGAATGGAAATAATATTATGAAAAGATGTTCAGGGACGATCGAACGGAATTCTTGAATATAACACAAACTGCTATAGATAGTAATAAAAATATTAATGAAATCAGAAAAAAGAAGTACACGAAACTGGAAGATTGATGAAAAACGTAATATCTACTGGACTAGATGGTACACCAATAGAATTAATAAAAAGAGACCAGATGAATTATTCAAACAATTAGCCTTTATTTTCAACTATATGATAAGAGGTAGAGAAGTCCCTACAGAATGGAAGACAGCATATATTACAAATATAATATATATACATATAAAGGAGATCTAAAAGAATACACAAATTATAGACCAATTAGTTAGACAAATTATGTTTCTAGAATATATGGAAAAATTATAAAAACCACGATTGGGAAACGCAATGAAAAATGTTGAAGAACAAAATGTTTTTGGGGTAGAAATATCTTGCATTGATAGAATATTTCGCCTTCGTCAAATAATCGATAAAAGGCTAGCACATAATCTAGATACACATATCATCTTCATTGATCTCACAAAAACCTATGACAATGTTTCATTAAAAAAATTATGGTAAGTTCTCAGACATCGAAATATAAATAAACAATTACTAACAGCAATTCAAAACATGTACAATGATATGACAATCTTTTTCAAAATTGGAAGAAAGATAACGAATCCATTTAAAATATCTAATTGTTTCAGACACTGATGCTGTATCGCTCCTACTCTCTTCAAAATATATTTAAATGCTGCTCTTGAAAATTGGAGACGAAAATGTCGGAATGGGGCTACATGTTGACAATGATACTTTTTTTACTCTTCACTTCGCTGATGATGTTATGGCCAAAACAAGTTAATTTCATAAAACAGTTTTTATTCACAATTGCTGAACATACAGAGAAAGCCGTTAACATGCGTAGTCACAAAATAACCAGGAGATTTACCAGGGACTTGCCAAATTTGACAAAAGCCAAAGAGATGTCCAACGACAATGCCGTTGTCACGATCCCAATACCAGAAGAGAAGTCCGTTATACTGGTCGGCAGCGTAGTCACTCACTACCTTGCATACCCGTAGCTCGCACTATGATGGTAAGACTGGGACTCCGCTTACTACTCGCTGCGCGCCGTTTGATACACGGTCTGGGCTAAAGGATCGCCGACTGGCCAGGCCGGACGGCCGATGGTGCGCTCGGTCGCGGCGACCAAAGCGTGACGGCTCCGCTGAACCAGACCACATCGACCTCCCGTGAGCGGTGCCCTTATTTTCCAGGAGCGACGGCGCCTCGCTGCTGCGTCCCGGTGCCGGTTCTTTCAAAGAGGCGCGGGCGACCATTACAATGATCAGGTTATTCTTGCCAAGGATAACAAGATTGTATGCCGAGGAAACTAAATGAAGAATATACATCTTGGAGTTTAATTGTGAATCCATCGAAAACCGAGTATGTTGTTGCGGAGTCGCAAGGAACTAACTAAATAATTGGCAGCAGGTGTATTAAAAATATAACAGCTCATGAGTTACTTGGTTTGTACATATCTAAGGAAGGTGAGAGTGCAGAAGAAGTACAATATAGATCTCTCAAGTGAGGGTAGTGGCAAGACAGTTGAGTAATGTTTAGCCAAAATATAACAAGCAAGACAGATAAGAATATACAAATCGCTGGTTAAAAGCATATCTACACTGAGTTCAGATGTTTGAATTATAAGTTAAAGCGAAGAACAAAAATTAAAATCAATGGAAATGAACTTTTGTAGACGCTGTTGGGGCGTTTGATTACTGGATAAAGTATCCAATGTTGACATAAAATCAAATGGGTATTGATATTGATATAATGGATGTAACTGAGGCTAAAAGATTGAGATGGTATGGTCATATTCAAAGGACGTCGGAAGGTCAATGGCCTAACAAAATTTTAAAATGGTTACCTCAAAAAAAACTGAAAGCGTGGCAGACCAAGAAAGAAATGGAAAATGCGATGAAGGAACGAGATCTTCAACAGAAAGATTAGGAAGATAGAAGGACATGGCGACTGGGATGCAAGAAGCGGCGTCAGCCGTGAAGATCCTCGCAACTCCTCCTCCACCTCATCCTCTTGATGGATACCTTTAATAACTCGCTACGAACGGACGGTCAATGATCCTCTCAGAATCTATTATCTCTCGCATCTTAACATCTGGCGGGGAGCTCTATTCTCTGATCCCTCATTGCCTTCCATGAAACAGAACAACTCTGGTAGTACTGCGAATACGTGGATGTAGACTGTGGCCCAATTTGCCCGACTAAGCGCTTAAGCGCCGTCGAAAATAACATTAAATAAAATAAAAAACTATTTTATTAGGGGTTTAATGTGTCATCCAAGAGATGAACTACTTTTGTTTCTATATGTCACTAGTTGTTTGTTTTTTTTAGTTGGTAAGTTTTTCGACCGCCGTTCAGTGCACCTGAGAGACTGGAAATCGAATTCAAGAACAGCGGAGAGCGCTGTGCCGCAGAGCAGAGGGAATCCGAAGGGTGGGTAAGCTAAAGGGACTTTCATCGCCCTTCGCGCCAGAGCAAGGCGACGCGTTCAAGTAACAAAGCGAAGGGACCGACCGCGAGTAGCGCTGGTGTAATCTCCGAACAGGAAAAGCCTCAACCCGAAGCAGGCACAGGCTTATTTCCATGGAACGGATTATAAAAGAAAAGGCTGGTGCCTCCGTGGACCAAACAGAGAAGAGAGAAATGTGGACTGTTGCCACCACTATACGGATTGATAACGAGAAAACTATTTCTCGACTGCACGCGTTTGGATTATAACAACACAGCTGCAGTTATGTCGTGAATCGAGAATTAAAATGCAATGAATATAAAATGTGGCCCTAAACTTCAAATCAACAATAAAACATAAGTTATTTTATTAATTTAAAGTAAACTAATTCCTGTTAAAGTGTTTACTAAACATTATAACACTTATTTAGAAGATAAATTTGAAATTGACATATTCATTACCAACGCGAGTACTTGAAAGAAATATTTCACATTTTTTTCTAAAAATGACTAATTAGAAACAATACACGCTGTATATATTAATTAATTTTGTTAACACGTAAACGATCTCGTTTCAAAAGTATAAAACTCAAAAATACAGTAGAACCATTCTATTAATCAATGAAAATATAGAATCAATATAAGAGAATGGCAAAAGTGACGGACAATCGTACTAAGTTGCAGTTCAAAGTAATTTTACTGCAATTTCTTGAACACCATCAACATCTTACATTTTATTTTCAAACTTTCAGTGTATTGACACATATCTGCTACTCAATCATTTCCACGTGGTGTAAGTTCTCTGATAAAATTAATCATCAACACTCACTTTTCGATGTATATTACATAGTTTCTAAACACGTTGACGAAATAATAATTTTGTCACTGAAGTTTTAATGAGCAAAGAAGACTGAAAGTGTATTTTTACTACTTTGGCAATATACACCAAGCATATAACAATCTTAAGAATGAATTTTCAGTACATAAGACGACTGCAGACGGAAACGATCTGTTGCGCGGATTCATGTTAGAATAGCATAACTTCAACTCTTGAATTCCCCACCGAGCGCCCCAAAAAACAAAACGGGCCTCAGCCTTTTCGTTCCACAGGCCCCCGATCCCCCTGCCCCTGCCCTCGAGCAGCTGCAGACAATAAACAGTGCGCCGTAACTCTGGTTTAAATGTTTCAAGGGCTATCGCACACGACTCGGGTCGCCCGCAGACATACGATTTCGGGGCGCGGTCGTGAACCGAAGGGGAACTGATCAGAAGGCCCCGCGAGAGCGCGCCGCCGAATGCAGGGGGCAAAATGGGACGCCGCGTGAGAGGGTGGCAAGGGCAGCGGCGGAGACGACGAGCGCGCAGGGGGGCCGAGAGCGCGCGAGGGCGGCGAGGGCAGCGAGGGCGGCGAGGGCGGCGAGGGCGGCGAGGGCGGCGAGGGCGGCGAGGGCGGCGAGGGCGGTGAGGGCGGCGAGGACACAGAAACAGCATCAACGATAGGGGAGCATGGAAAAGAACGGCCGAAAAACTGTTGAAAGGACGTAGCGTACGGCAGACGCTGCGGGGCCGAATGGGACACGGAGAAACACAGGGTAGTAACGGTGGGATATAAATGACCTACCAACGTATACGGAACGCAAGGATACATCGTGCACGCACGCTGCGGTTTATTCAGTATAACAGTACGCTGCATAATGTTCGTTTATTGTGTGATTCTATAACTGTTTAATACCCGTAGTTCATTTTACTGAATTTCAAACCTTCTTGTTGTACCTCTCTACAGGTCGGGGAGTGTACATAAAACATAATATCGAATATATTGAGACAAACGGTGTCGTTACAATGTACTCTCGGTTTAAATTAAAACCATCCGGGTATGTAAGAAACGGAAATATGAGCAAAATCCATCGAACGGGACCGTTTTTGAACCAAAGAACGAGACACGACACAGAAGTGACTGATCCGCGAAATGGGACATAGTTTACGTAAAAACTAATAGCATATTGCACAATACTCAAAGCATCCTAACAGAGCTCTGCTCTGCAGATGGTGCAACTTGTTAAATAAAAATATCACTGTTACGATCTTCTAAAGGTGTTCTGATTCCAATGTCAGTGTTGAAGACAAACCTCCATTTTATACACTGACAAGTTGTTGGGAGAATGCACAATCCGCAGGGTATCCTTCCTGTAGGATGACCGCTTAATTAAATCAAAGGACTATGAAAATATTTTGCAACAGAACACTCGCGATACTGCGCTGAAATAACAGATATGGAAACTAGCTGATTGAAAGTAAAATAATTACATTTGGCCTGGGTCGTAATTACGCTGTAACTGATTACTATTTGGGTAACGACATCATTACGCGAGTATCTTCCTGTAAGCAACTTCATACTTAATTAAACAGTAAATTAAGGTGAGAGAATTAAATAAACCAAGTAACGAGAAATACGTGGAAGTCATTGCATTGTAATACTGACATTAAAGAATAGTATTGTAAACGGGAAATAATTGGCATGTACATCTTTTAACGGTCCTATTATGTAATAAGTAGTGACTTGTTGGAATTCATAAAGACTTGCTCACAAATCATTTTTTTTAAATCAAGAGAAATTTTAAACTTTACGCAAAGAAAAAACACATTAAAACAATCTTGGGATCTACTCCAAAAAAAGAACGGCGACGCTTTGCGTTTTATATAAATCGTGCGAAGGGCAACCGGCTTGGCAGAAAACACAGAATGACTAAAGAAAGCAAAGTATTTGGGGAGGGAAACATAATCACAAAATTCTGACAAAAAAAGAAGAGAGCACATGTAGGAAAATGTTTATTCGTCAATAGAATGATAAGAGATTAAAACAGTTTGCCGGAAACAATTTTCAAAAATTTACCTTGCAATATTCGTAATCTTAGAAATATGTTGGATTTATTCCAGAACCAATAAAGTACGCAACTTTAGAATATTATAATAAGTTAAAACGTAAGCAGCTTGCGTCGTGCAGTTCAGTGAAGTGTTGTGAGTGGCGTTGTAGGGTATGAAAAACTAGAACAGTGAAAGCTATGCAAAGTAGTATATCGAAGTCCTCTGTTGACAAGTGTAATACTACATTCAGCGCCATCGCCACCATTGCTATTAACATAATTACCATTACTACCATAATTACAATTACTGCAATTATTACCATTATTACGATTATTACAATCATTACCATAATTACAATTATTAGGATCATTACCATAATTACAATTGTTATCATTCTTAGTTTTTTAGCACTATTACCATTATTACTACTATTACTATTATCTTTGGATTCATGACTGAGCAAAAGGAATCTGTCTTTTGGTTTCTTAGGATCAGATTCAGCTCTTATGAAAAGGGAATTCATCCTATCCCAGTTGAGCTTACTGTAAAAACCTTCGAACAACGTGACAAGTCTGAAATAAGACTGCCTTTTGTCAAACAGTTTGCAATTTTATTGGTAGTTCCAAATTTCTCAAATTCTTTTTAAAAGTTATGGAGATCACTCCTTGCGATGAGATCACGAAGACATAAATATGAACTTTCTTCAACCACCAGATCTGTTTCAGTTGCATTGCAAGCTACTCCTACTTCCTGATCTCTAATTCAGTTTTCCTGGTGTTATGGGTCAGAGGAACTGCAATACCAATTATAGAGGCTATTTTACTGTTTTTTTTCAATGAGGAGGATATCAGGTCTGTTATAATCTACTGTCCGTGATAACAATTCGGCCCCAGTACATTACATGATTCTTTGTTTCCAATACAGGGGCTGGACAATATTTGTAATTCGGCGTCGAAGTCAAGCAACCCGTGTTTAACAGCAAGTTCTTGATGTATCAATTTCGCGAGTTGGTTGTCTTCCAAGATAGTCGTTGTCTGATAATGCCGGCAGCCTGACATAATATGTTCAATTGATTCTCTACATGATTCACATTTTCTACATTTGTCTATCATATTCATCTTTACAACATTTTTATGTAGTTTTTGGTTCGCAGAACTCTATCTTGGATAGCCATTACAAACCAATCAGTCTTTGGGTATAAATATCCACTTGTTAGCCAACGCAAAGATGCAGCTTGATCAATAAGTTGTTATTCCAGATGATTGAGGAATTTTCCGTGTGAGATTTTCACCTTGCAAGATTGTAGTTTATCTTGTGTATTTGGAATGCTTTTCGTGACGTTGCAAGAAAGATTCAGTGGTGTGTGACATAAATCAATTTCATTAACCTGCTGCATTATTAGGTCAGAGGAGTTCATCAGTTTGCTTTTTACATTTGATCTTGTTTCCTACATAACCAGTGTATATTCAATAGGCTCTTCCTTCAACTTTTCGGGGTAGATAGAGTCTGTCTGTGGAAGATTTGGGATGCAGACATCGGAATTTAGTGAGCAGTCGTTTTGTTATTCGGTCTAACAAATTTAAATCAGTCTGACCACTAAATTATTCCAAAAGAGCAGGGTAATCTTATCTATTGTTATTATCATCATCATCATCATCATCATCATCATTATTATTATTATTATTATTATTATTATTATTATTATTATTATTATTTACTTTTATTATGATATTAAAATATTTTGTAAGTTACTTCACCCGAGTTATTCTCAATTGCAGCATCTTATCTTCTACCCAGAACAGCTAAGTAATTTGGCCTGAAATATGACGGAAAGAGGTGCGCGAAAAGGGTCAGGTAAACTAAAACAACGAAAACGGAACCTAATTTTTGAGTCTAATAAGACATTCGGGCAGTGGAACTTATCACATCAAAACACTGAAACCCCTCCAAGCTCATCATTGATTATACGCTTACGCACGGACAAACGCACAGCTTTTGGGTCGGCGACCGACGCAAAATTCATGGGATGGAGATCAGGGTGGTTACCATGGAGAAACGACGGGACGAACAACCAATACAGCACGTGAACCCCGGAGGCCAGCGTGCTTTGACGTCACCTGCGCACCACGGCCGCCCCCACAGCCCTCTCCACCTCTTCTCCAACAGCCCACTCCCGCGGTCCTGCCCGCAGCCCTTGCACTCCCCGAATTCATGCATCACGTATTTTTATGCGCCGATTCCCTGCGGATCAATTTGACCTAAATGTTTGAGGGAAATCGTCCGCAACACAGGCTACGGGTGCACGAGCTGTATGCGGCTGGCGAACGGCGCGAGGTGAGGCTCGACACGAATCGAAGGGGATACGCGAGCACAGAGACACGAGTAATTCGCCGCAAGAGGAATTCCGGGAGTGGAGCAGCGACTCGGTTCGCGAAGACCTAGGAATCAAGTCCCGACGGTGGCGGATTTTCGACACTAGCTAGAGAGCTACGTCCAATTCAGCCACTGATGGAGAATTCTAACGAACGGCTGTTCTGCTCGGTAGTTTTGCGTGGTTTCTCGTATCAAAAGCAGGTAATTGCCAGAGGAGTACAGTAACAAACAGGCCACGGACGGCACGAGATATTTCCTTACTCTTCCCCATTCTATCATCCTCCATTACACACACACTCATACACTTACATGCACTACAATACCGTACACGCCGGGAACCCAAACGGGAGCTTACTCGCAACACTCAATCTGCTGGAGACTCGGACTGTCATGAAATTTTACCAACTTGTTCAGCACCTTTCAAAACCCCTTCTTACAAATAGTTACGTTATAATATTACTATGAAGCATGCCAAGAAGTGTTTTTTTTCGACTATTAGTATGAAGACCTTTCATGACCTTAGGGCTTGTAGAAGAGCAGAAATCGCTGCTCGCCGCTGTTTCGGCGGCCGTTACTCACATGTCGCGCCGCCACTATTGAACTATCTATCAGCAGGTATTGAGTGGCCTCGGAGAGCAGACGAGGTGACAAAAACGGGTGTTTACATTGCAGGTTCAGATGCACGAGTTGGACGAGAACACGTGCATGAGTAATTTTAATGCAATTATTGAATGCATACTGGCATTATTATTTATAGATTTAGATTTATTCAGTCAAAAAAAACAGTAAAAACTGTATGTGACTTAGGGGGGAAAGATTATTTGCGCTCGTTTTCTTGAGTTCCAGGTACCAGTCATTTTAACTATAAGTAGTTGAAAGATGAGTAAAAGTTTAACATAAATAAATAAAAATAATTTTAAAAATCGCAAGATTAGCAATATTTGAAAAATAGTCATTTTCGTTTCTGAGTTATAGAAAACTTATTTGCATCGGTTTACGAAATGCAAGTATATTTCTGCATTGCTAACAAAATGGAAACTCGTCCTTCCCTCTACTCTTGCCATTACAAGCAAAAGGTGAGTTCAACAAAATGTGCGCATAGTGAAGCTACATTTACGTCCAGAAGCAATACAAGGGGCCTTCTCAGCATTTGCCCAATGGATCAGGGAGACTGGACAAAAACTGATCGTGATGGGGGTCCTTCACCCGGAAACTGGAGTACATTATTTGTTACAAAAATGTTAAGTCTTTGAAAAAAATTATACAATACAAATGTAAACTAATTCATTATATATCACTGATTTGTTAAAATAAGCATTATTTTTTTCTTTTTGATAATCAGTATAGTCTCTAATTATATAGAAACAGTTATGCAGCAGACAAGATTTTACTTTTAACTTAAATTTGTGAACAGACTTCAATTGTTTAATGTCATCTGGCAGTGCCTTGTAAAGTATTATATGTATTTATGTGTTTATATGTGTTTATATGTATTTATATGTATGATACGGTTTAATGATTAAAATTTGGTTTAATTAATCAGACTAAACGTACTATTTATTAAGTACGTAAATAAATAAAAGCAGAACAAATCAGTAAATAAATAAAAAACAGATACAAAAAATAGAAAAAAATAAATAATTATTTAATAAAAATAATAAATAAATTTCACTTGTGAGCTACGCACAATAATGGTATGTAACAAAAGCAATGTTCGTGAGCGTACTAACACTCTCCACAGCACGTGTGTCACTGTGTACATCAAACTCAAGTCACCAGCGACCGCCTTTGCCATCGTTCTTGAACGAACGCGCCTGGAAATCTGACACCGGTTAATAGACGCCGCGTGACGTTCGAAGCTGTGGAAGAATGGTTCGCCCGCGGCGGGAAGTGTGGAGGTCACGTAAGATATTAATACAAAATGCCTAAAAACACTATTTCTAATATTCCATATCTCTTCAAAATTTGTATATATAGGTTTTGCATAGTGTTCTATTAGCCGGTGAAATTTCATGAGAATCTGAGTATCCAGCACAGTGAGTGTTGGGTGTTAGAGCTTGGCCCGGCTAGAGAGCTGATTCACTGGAGGAGAAACCTAAGCTTTAGCCCTTCACAACTTTCTTTGCAATCTGAATAGTAAGCACAGGGGCATTCTCTTGCCCCCATGAGATTTCCCGCACCGCATCTAACTCCACTACCTCCACATAACTGCGTCAGATGTCGGCTGCACACTTACAGCATTACAATTAAAGATACTATAAACTGCTCGGTAGGTTTTCTCATAGAAGAGCGATATCTCGGTTAGGCAGGAAACTTATGGAACCACCTATGAACGCGTTGCCCAGGGAAACAAAGCAAGCAAAGCATCGCGTCCGCGTGGAGCGAGAGTGAACAGCGGTCACCTCCGGGGCGCCGTCGCGAGCCGCGTGCGTAGCTTTAAGGTCGCGTGGGCGGCCGTTGCGGCGCCGGTGTCGCTTCGAGCCTGCGGCGCCGGGGAGCGACTGGCGGGTTGGAGTGGGGAATGCGAGGGGGGGGGAGGGGGGCGAAGCGGGGCGTCCCGCGTTGAATTATTTAATTGGTGTCTGGTGGCGCTTGGCTACATCTGTAGGCGGCGAGCCGGGGCCGTGGCGGAGCTGGCGGAGTGTCCACCGCCCGTGTTTGTATCCCGGCATTAGTTATGACGTTCATAATTGAATGGACGAGCGGCGGGCCGCAGCGTGCCAAGCCAGCGGGTGGTGAGTGGGTGGCAGGAGAGACGGGGAGGGAGTGGGTGGAGAGAGAGGGGAAAGCGAGTGGTTGGGGGCGGATGAGAGAGCGACGGAGGGCGAGCGGGAGGGAGGGGGGATCTGAGTGGGAAGGTAGGGAAGCGGGAGTGCGGGGGTGGGAAAGCAAATGAAAAGAGAGTGGATTGGTGGGCAAACTGGAGGAGGGCAGGGGGGGAGCGGAAAGGAGGTTGGTTTATGAGTGTATGTGTGTGTGTGTGTGTTAGGTGTTTGGGTGTTTGTGAGTAGGCGTGCTGTGGGTGGGCGCGCGTGTGGGTGGGTCGTGCATGTGGGTGGGCTGGCGCGCGTGGAATGGGTGGGCTAGCTTTTGGTAGGTGGGCGAGCTGCGGGTTGGGTATGTTTGGGCGGGCGGGCAGTAGCACTCACAGCCAGACCGCACAGACGCTGGACCGCTGGGACATCCGCCAACTAGCCCGCTAGACGAAAATACAGTGCGGGGAGCACGTGGAGCCGAAAACGCGAAGTGCGAAAATTGTCGCTCTGCGAGCGGCTGCTCCAGGTGGCCAGGTGGGCAGTGCTTGCTCACTCGAGGGCTGCGCGGCGCTCCCACGTTCTCGTCGGGCGTTTTTTGTGTGTGGAAGTGGTGAACATGCAAGGGATATGGAATTAAACTTCATGCCGGTGAAACCGTGTGAACATTCCGCACTCTTTAAATCATTGTTTTAAACGTAAAAATGAGTCCATAAGGGAGCCCACTGTGAACGGCAAACCCGCGGTACATCGCATACGGATGTCTTAAATAAAAGTTTCTAAAAATAAAAGTTAAAAAAATCTTTTACGACATTTAGAAAACTTGAAATCATTACATGCCGAAGAACATGTAGTCGAAAAGTTCATATACCGAATTTACACATATGCCATTTGCCCCTGATTAGTAGACAACTCCGCACGTCTATTACTTTCGTATTTCTTCATTTTTGATATTATCCATCAAAATAACGCTGTAACATAAGTACCTTAGAAATCGCATTTCTTCGACGTTCATTCCCATCTTTTTCGTGAGTGTTATTGAGGGAGCAAAAAATGTGAGTAGATTTATTCCATGGTGGTGCTAAAGTGCAAAAAACATAAACTATAAGGAGCGGAGTTTTCCTATTGAGGATCATGTGCCGAAAAAGGTTCACGTGATGGAGAAATCAATTCCTTTCATGTTTGAAGTGATGTGCAGAGACAGGAAAAGTTGGAGAAAAAAATCACATTGGCTCGATCACGTTGCTACAATGTTAGTTTAATGAAATCGTGAAATAAATGAAAACTGGTATCTTTTATTTAAACATCGAATCTGGAAACACCTCTTTGTATTCCGCCATAGCTGTACTAAAAATTACTAAAAATTATTTTAGAAAACGATCCCCAATGTGACTTTCGCGGCTTCAAAAAGGAGAAATATGAGCGTGAAAACTACAGTGTCTCGCCTCAGCACACATTTCTACTAACAGCACCACGCACATATCTTCCTCAGAATCGTTAATATCATAATATCGTCATTTCGTTACTACTTCAATCCATCTTAGCAATTTCATTTGTCGCGTTAAGCTGGTCGAAAGCCAAAACTATTAATTAAGACTAGCAATCATATTTGAGCAATGTGAAACCATTCGTTGTATTATGTTTGACCCATTACCAAAATGGCAATAATAGCCATTCGTGACATGGCGAATATATATATATATATATATATATATATATATATATATATATATATATATATATATATATATATATATATATTGGGTACATTTTCTAAATGGTCCAGTTAATGAACCGGAACATCGAGGAAAACCACCATAAAAACAAGTTAAGCATATTTTGTCTAACGCATAATCGAGATTTGAAACTCATGAATGTGGAAACCGAGTGCTCAACAACTGAATTTGCCGAAAGTAGAAGTAATTCGATTGTTCCAACTTACGTGTCAACGGTTACATACGCACCAAACAAATTTGTGGGTTGGAGTCTAATCCTCTTCAATTTCAAATATTTATTTTCAGTTAATGGAGACCCTGACACATTCATTATTTATCTTGGAATAATACCTATAATAATCATTTAGGCCCAAATGGAAAATATTTTCTTTGTGGTAATACGAAAGTTTCCTTAAATTGGAAAAAATATAAATCTGTCTTCATTAGTTGCGATGCTTAGAACATAAGATTTGCCTTTCCGTCTAAACACTTATATGAATTACGTACAATATTGAAACATTACTGATAAAAACGACGAAATGTACATTATCAAATGGAGGGAATAATTTCACTTAACAATGAGATAATCGATCTTCACGAATCGAACTAACGTGGCAACTATTCGTAACTAAACAGAATAACATTTATTAAAAGCATACTGGGTACCTGTTAGATACGAGCAACGATTTCCAGAACCTAGTTGAAATACATTAAATTAGCACAATTTATCCAGAGATCCCATACAACCATTTTCTCTTCCCTATGTGTCATACCTCTTAACCCGGGAGAGGTAGCTGTTTGCCTATGAATGTTACCGGTCGCCTGGAAGCAAACGACTCCCAAGTAAATTTTCGTTGTTCAGAGGCCTTTTAACATTATGAAATAATTTAATACGGTATTTATGTGACTGTCACATCCTTATCTTTGTTTATCGAAAGTTTTTTTATTTAAAATTTTTAATATAAATTTGTAAAAAATAAAAATTGTAATTAATAAAATAAGTTGTTGATGCGTGAAATCATTATTTGTGCTTTCATATAACGCAAAAGTAATTCTTAAACATTAATTCATGGTAAATGTTATTTTGAAAATGTAAGTGTAAAATTCAGTTATCAGTTTGTACACAATCTTTACAAACAAAAAATGATTTGCATACTATCGATTTCTTCTATTTCTCTTGTTTACAAGATGCTTTGCGGTCCAAATTTCTTGGATGCATTTCACATCTCATCTTCTTAGTTTTCTGCCTTGGAATATCTTATTCTTGTTGTTAATTGCAATATTGTGCTATTTCGTAAATTAACTCTTGTAGCAATTCTGTTAGTATTGATATCAGAAAAGACCGGTACGATAGTCGTATACGGAAAGGCAAATACAATGCTAGTTATCGACTTTAATTCTTATTTCTGGGAATTTCTGAAAGAATCTAAGTTGAACGTGCCTACTTGAATCGTAGGTTATCGCAGAGGCTCCGTATGCTATGCGCCGGTCAGCTCTATTTGTCAACGGGGGTCTCAATGTTGCTTCGCGCACACGAGTGCTTTCAACTCCAGATACTTGCGAGATAAAATAAATTTCTGAGAATCGACAGACTGCCTGCTATTGTGTGACGGGCAATGGAGTTTGCAGATAAAATATTAGGGAAAATGTACTGAAAGGTTACAAGAGAATTCGATGTTCTCAAACAAAACTCTACATGAAATAATAAGGCCTGAGGTACAAATACTCCCGTGCGATTCCTCCCGGTTTAAGGAATGGGGTAATTTTGCCTCAGTCTTTTGGTATTTTATTTTGTAGAGCAATCATGCATTTACAACTTATTAATTTGACGATAATATTGAAAATTTGTTAGTCATCACATTTCATACATCAATTACTCAGTAAAATTGCTCATGTCTCATACACAAGTCCGATGTGCAACTTTCATTTCCATGTAGACTTATATCACTCAAATTTTGAGTGACACAGGGAAACAAGTTTTTTGGTTTTTAGTGACACGAAAGTTAAATAAAGATGTACCGCGGGGCAGCTGACATGTTCTGTGCGAATTACAATTGTAGTTTATTTTTCAGATTGCTTTGTGGGAAAAAGTAGTCGATAATTCCTTCCATTGTCACTGTTCCACTTCGAGGTCGTGCAATGACAAGTTTCTGCATTGGTAACTCACTTAATTTGTCATTAGCAGACCAATGCTATTCTGCCCTTTGTTACTAATATTTTATTATTTATTAATTAGGAGTGCATTTTGTAACAATCCAGCCGTACATTATTACAATACTTTTTTATATTTATGACTATTCTGTAATTCGTTACGTATGATAAACAGTCTCGGATGATTATCATATTTCTCTTTAAACTAAATGAATTTGAAATATTAAATGAGCTTGATATACGCATTTATCCATTATGATTCGGAGAGGGCAATCAGAAGCACAGTAAAAAACGAGTTTTGGGATGAAGACCATTGCATTCAATAGTGAAGTGAAATCAATGACAATTTCAATGAAAATATCACTCATAGTCTCAACATAAGTTGTGAGTGCGTCTTGAATCACATTACTGCCATCTCCAGTTCCAAAATTAAGCATAAAAAATACAAATTAAATATGTTTTAAATTAAGAACAATGGCAAGAAAATTATTTATTAACGTCATTAAACCAATAAAGAGCAAATAAAAGAAGCAGTTGAATTTGGCATCCCGTACGGCAGCCGAGATTTATTACCAACAACGTCTGTTATTTATATTGTCCGTTTCCCTTTCAAAATTACATTTCGTAAAACCTCCTTTTTTTAAGAAAAAACAACGTGGAAACAAGAAAAACCCTTTCAAGGAAGAGAAGCACTTATTGGCCATTTTTAACTACAATTCAATTGTGTCGATTGTTCTTCACGGGCAGCGACTGTTAAAATCCATAACACGCCGCCGGCCGTTAAGAATGAATCTTTATTCTTCTAGTTGTTACGTCAACACAACAGTACAGTAATACCAAAAATTATTTAAATTAATAGTAACAACGTTAATAATATTGCCTAATTAGCATCAATTGAAATGAAATGCAATGAAATGAAACAAATATGAAGAAATTAATTAAACTAACGTGAGAAATTGAAATACAACTTTTTTTTAGTTCACAATTCTCACATATTTTCCTCTCTAGGTTTCGTTGGCTTTGCAATTAAAGGAGATGCAATTCCAACGTTTTTTAATATCATGAAACCTTATACACCATTGCCATTTGAATCTTTCAATAACTTCAAATTTTTATTAAGAAGTATTGTAGTGTTTATGACGTTTCCATCAAAAAAATGCTCAAACGTAGTCTAATCATAATTGCCAATGAAACGTCTTCAGCCGCATTTCAGTCATTCCCAGAGCTAGAATAAGTATGGGAATTGTAATTAGAAATCGTAATGTAAATAAGTAATCAATTGCTATTAATTTAAAGATGTGTTAGAATATTAACTTAGAGCGTGGCTGAATGAATTTTAATCCCTCTCACAACCCCCTCATTAGAGAACATGCAGCAGCATTCAACTGTTTTCATATTTCTCTCGTAACCCGATCTTTTCGTCTCTGTTATGCAGTGTATATGGAGCTCTATATCGAAGGCAATTACAAGCTATAAAGTATTAGTAATAATAAAACATTAACGTAAAATAACCTTAAATAATTGTTTGAAGTATGAATCAATGTCATAAAATGATTTATTTTTTATATAATTTGTTATCTCAGCTAAATATTTCTTGATTTAGCTAACCTCATAATTTATATTTACCTTTTTAAATGAAACTCTTAATATAGTTACATATTAGTATTATTATGATTATGTAATAATAATAATAATAATAATAATAATAATAAAAATAATAATATTTCTGTATCGTGCATTTCTGATTACGCTACACGAGTAAAGCGTGTATCTATTAAGATCTGCTTCTCAGCTGTATCCCTCTGTAAGGCAAGGTTGTTACACCTTCAATTGTGAATTATAAGATGAGGGGTAAAGGGACAATTACGAATACGACTATGCCTACGCAGAACTGGAAGTTGCAGCCTCTTAGGCGCAGACGACGGCTGCCGCAACAGTCTGCGCCACGTGGCCGCCA
>BOPP01000161.1:1438797-1453040 GCA_017312745.1 Gryllus bimaculatus | reverse complement strand
ACGGGCGGCTCGACAGTTAGTGGGCGACGTCTGGGCAAAGACGTGGACAGTTTTGACGAGAGCGATAGCCATAGCTGAAGTGCTGAGCGCGGAGGTTCGGAAACTTTCGAAGAAATGTCTGGCCTGCCTCGTTGCTCGCTACCTCACCTGGAAACACCACGTGATACTCCGTCAGATGGAGAACTTTGTGGAATTCAAATGTCCTTGTTTTGAGGTATCGATTTGTTCATCTGAAACTATTACTCTTCTTCATCCGATAAGGAGTGTTCGTCGTGAGTTGTTATTAAGAGAAAGAACGTAATGGAAGCGTAGAGAGGAAGTTTAAAATCATTAATTTAGTAAAATTCCACATTCCCTTGGAGAAGAAAGAGAAATTACCAGAAAATTTAGTACGAACATTTTGAGTAATGATGGTCTTTCAAATACTTGTATGTATTAACGGATTTGATGACGGGCCGGTAAATATTTCTATAAAAGTAATTTATGCGATTTCAGTTTATTTTGAAGTGTATCGACATAATACACATTTCTTATTTTATTTCTCCGAAAAGTTGAAATCTTCAGAAAACATAATGCATATATTCAAATTATAGACCATGCAACATTTGTTAATTGAATTTATTAAAAAATATTATACACTTAAAAATAAAATGAATATTTTGAGAAGTCTAATAAACTTTTAAATTGCTCCTAAGAAACATACAATGTTTCTTCATTGTTTTAGAGAAGAGTTTAAAATGTTCCCAAGTTTCAAATTTGCAAGCTTTCTAAATTAGATGAGTCTAACCACTTTATGGCAAGATGTCCTACCAACTGTTTTTCTATTTTAAGAGAGTCGTGCAATAGTTTTTTTGGCCAACGACAAATTGCATCGTTCATCTATGTTGTTGATTGATTAAATGTCGGTGATTCCGGTCACGCCAACTACTAAGGGCATTGTTCCCGTCATTGTAGTACATGTTTTGCTCGGGAGATGGCAGTTGTCTTCCCCTGCTGTATAGCGAGATCTGATGCCGACGTACCGTCTGCTATCTTGGTTTCCTCAACCAGGTATCTCCTACTAACGGTGCGCCGCCCCAGCCGGGTCAAGCGCTAAGCCCCCGACCGGTCTCCGGGTATGTGTGGAAGTGTAGTGCATGTTAGTGTGGTAGGGGTAAGGATAGGACATGGAAGAGGTGAGAAATATCCCGCGTGGTATGTGCCCCGTTTGTAAAGGTACTGCTCTGGCATTCACCTGGTGTTGATCAAAGAAACCACGGAAAACTACCGATCAGAGCAGCGGGCGGCTAGAATTTTCCTCCAGACAGAAACTGAATTCGACCTAGCTGGCAAAGTATATTGAAAAATCGTGCCACTGTCGCGACTTGAACGTAGAACCTCCCAGTCAGAGGGACTGCAGGGTCATCAGTTGATGTCCTGAGCCACCTCTCCCGGTATCTATATTGTGAATGTTTATCTGAGAGGGGATAAAGTATCTGAACGTCTTGCCCGCTGTCCACGTAAATTTTGAAGGAAAGTTTCGACGTCACAGTCCTCGTAAACTAGGCTCATGTATCTTCATTATTTTACGTTTCAAGAAGAGGAGAAACGCTACAGCGATATGATTATGATGCGCTCAAGCCGCAGGTATGTCACATTTTCGAATTCAACCCGAAATACTTTAATTGTAACACATCTTAGGCGAATTTAGCACTAACACATTCTAGGTATTAGATAGAATAGATGTTAAATATGTATAAAATATATTGATGAATAATTTGTTATACATGACAGCACGAGCATCTAGTGTCGAAACTGCTAGAACCAGAGCGATACATATTTTATGATGCATCACAACGCGTTTGTGTTTGTGATTGAGACAACAGCGCAACAAGCACAAAGTCAGTAATTCGAGGTTTGTTGGCGGAATGTGTTTGTGGCACTCATATTGATCGTCGAACGAATGGTGTTTATAGAAATGATAGTCACGCAACTGCTGAGATCCGGTAGTGATGTTCATGTCCATCTGATCCATGGGCTTATCGTCATGGACGTGACAGATTCCATTTTGATAGTAGTGCGAGACAAACATTCATCTATAGAAACGCAGTTCATCCCACAGTGAATTTCGGTACAACAAGCATTTTACGCCAAGAAAAGAATTAACTACTGCATCCTCTGCTTGTTTGAAGGGATCCATTCCACGATCACCCACAGTTATCTCTGTTGAATGAGGCGGCGCGAACTGTAGGCCAACTTTTTCCTAACACACACTGTCATCCACCGTGAAAATTTAAAATTTCTTCTTCTTAACATCAGAACACTACAGTCTCAGTTCAACTTTCGGTTGGGCTTATGAGATTGTACGTGTGTCGCAGTACATTCTCCAGTGTTCACCTGAAATTGATCGGATGATACCACCGGAATAACCGACCATAGCATCCGGCCTTTAAAATTCTCCTAAAGGCTGCGGCATCTTCCAGCATGACTACTCAGCTGTCGTGGAATGATCGGTTCCAAACACGTTATTTCTACCAGCGCACTCGACTCCGAGCTGAATCGCCTCCCCGCAAGAAGACTTCTCCCCGCTACCTTCTGAATCCGGGACCAGCGCGTGGAATGGAGTTGGCTGTGGGGAGGGACACTGGCCTCTGTATTCATTAAGTGCGAGGCAGCGGGCTTCCGCGCGTGGACGCTGGCCGCGCAGAGTAAAGCCCTTCGCGCCCGCCCCTCCCCTGCCCTCCCCTCCCCGCAGCCACCGTGCGGCTCCCTTCCCCGCCACCTGTCGCACGTGACCCTCGGGGCTAACGAGGGTCCACTCCGGAAGCCCTAGCGCGGCGCGCGGCGCCAGAGGGGCGAGCGCCAACTTAAGCCAGCTTCACGCACTGCGCAATTTCTTCTTAGGCCCTAAGCGGAATGCACGAGGTGTATAGCTTCAGGTGCTACAATTGAGGCGCGTGGGATTATACAATTGTAAGCCACTCAACAAGCTCGTTCGAGGTCGTTACCGTTTTCGTTTCTGCTGGTGCTTGGCAAGCCACTTGCCAGAGTAGTGCAGCACAAGACAGCAATAATTTTAAGACAACAAATATGCGTTTTATGTTGTAAATCTCATTTATAGATTAATTTGAACTTTCAATTGTCTCTTCCGCAAGGGTCACTTGAGGTGGTTAATTATTATCTAATCTTTACCGCTTCATTTCACAACAGCAAATCTTTTCCACTCTGCTTTCTGTTCATTAATCTACTGATTATTTTGTGTTCGGGAGCGTCAACTGCTATGGTCATTTATCCTGCTAGTGTAGTACATGTTTTCATCACGAACTCTGGCGGTTTTCTTTCCTCACTGAAAGGCGAAATCCAGCGCCAACATACATGTAGGCGTGTGGGGATCCCCAGCCAGATATCTCCCATAAACTGGACTCCACCCCAGACGGAACACGCTTTAACATCTCAACTGGCCTCCCGACATGAGTGGGAGTGACGTATGTTCGAGTAAGAATATTATATCAAGAAAGAAAAAATACTCAAATTCATCATTTTAGCTCAACATACGATTCAACATTAGAGATATCGAGAAGTTTACATTTGTAGGATGTAAACTTCTCGATCCCCTTTGGCATGATAATTTGTGATAACTCTGCGTAAATACGATACTCAATATAAAGGTCGAGTATTTAAAACAAAACATATTTAAAACGTATTTACAGTGTCTCTTCGTAGATAAACTTTGGAACAGCTATAATTTCACACAAATTTCTCAAATATCAGAACTAATTGGGAAAGTCGCGAAATGTGAAACAACGATATTCGAAATCTCTGTAAGTGGAATATCGTTATAAAAGTAAATTTAGACAAAGAATAAATACCTTCAACTTCTCTTTTTAACATAATACCTCACTTTCCCCTCACATTCTAATATTATCGTCCTGAAACCATGTCCACCCTTGGAAACATATTTCGCGTCAAAAATGCCGAGAGGGTGATGGCAATGGACACTACTGCCTTACGATTGCGCTATCTAACGAGGTGTTTCAAAACTACGTTCTCTAGACCAAACTATAAAGATTAAATTTATTTTACTGAAGAGCGTGTAAAATATTTTGACTTGAATTGAAAGGTAAATAGTATAGTATAAAGGCAAAAGACTTCCGTGATTCCTACCCATTTCTATGAATTCATTTCGAATGTGACCTGTCAGTTATTCATCTGGATAAGTTCAATCGCAGTTTGTGGGGCAACAATATATTCAGAATTTTGAACTAAAACAAATCCCAAAATTGTAATCTCAGTAAATGCATGAAACTGCATTATTCTTTTTATTTATCTGTTTAAATGTTTTTGTTCATTGCCTCAAATTCACTGACATTCGTGAAACTACTTCTTCTGTATTTCTTATTTTGCGAGAGCAAAATATATGTATTTCCGTATCGTCAATTATGTTATTTCTTCTAAATTCTCCAAGAAAGTACTCATTACGATCACTTGGGCACAGGTCACGACATGACCAAGTAATGTTATAATTATTCCTTAATGTCCTAAAACGATGACAGTTTTGCACCACTGCAAAAGAAACATCGACATGAATCCGCGTAAGTGTTCTATTGCTAGAGAGGTAATAACAACCAATCCTGCACCGACTGAAGTGGCTCTGGGCGCCAATTGATGTCACTACAGTTTCTTTGACCCGGAATGTTCAAGGGTTCATGTACTGTCAGTGTCAGGATTTTCGACAATAGCTTCATAGGTCGCATTCAGCCAGTATCCGGAGGAGAATGAAGTTTCTCCAATCAACACCAGGAAAGTGCAGAGCACTACACTAAAAAACTGGCCACAGACCGTGCGCGAGCTTCCCTTTCTGATCTCAACATTTAGCGGGGGAAGATCATCACCTCACAAGATGAAACATGCAATACACCTACGGGACTAAACACCCTAGCCGGGTGCGCAACAAAAACACTAATCGATCAATCAAAACCCCTTATCAAGCAGATTTAAGAATAGAAAATAGTAGACATACGGAGATTGTGGTGTAGGGGCACACGCAACCTGCAGCACTCAATAGGCAACTCACTTTGCCAGCGTACATTACAAGGAAACAATGCATCCTAGGCCCTTCAAACCACATTTTCGTATCACTACAAGAACACGTTAAGGGTATTAAGCCTTATTTTACAAAATGGACACCCTTTGAATCTTCTATTACATATTTGGAAATTCTCCTCTTCTGAATACTCCTGAACACTCCGTACCAATAGTTGGTCAGAAACGAGATGAAACGTGAAATAATGTAAAATAAATAGAAGGATTAGAGACAATCTTCCACGATGAAATTAAAGTATTTTTCTGCAATCTGTCTCGATTATAATGTTGTAACGTATAATTCAGAGGCCGCCCGTTCAAAGTTAAGTCCCCCTACGGTACTAATCTACAAGGAAGCAAAACAATATTTTCTGTTTTGTTAATGAAAAACACATCATTGTACCAACTTTCAAAGGAAAATAATTCAAAGTAAATTCCCTTCTTTCTAATAAGACGTACATGCCACGAATAATCAACCTATGATCCAATTTATGATGGTGTCAATAAATAATAATTATAGACGTTTTGCATTAAAGCCTCTACAACGTTCGCTCTGAACATGCCGACAGTAAAAATTAATCCATCCTACCAGCCGTGCACAACATTGTGCTCCATTGTTTTTATACAAAAATTATTTCACGTTGCACACGGCATATTTAAAATTTTGTGGAATCCATCTCACGTGCTTTGCATAACTTATTTCGTTGTTTAATAACGACGCAAGCTGCGGCGTGCTCATATTACTGCCTCGATAGGGATAGACTGTTTAAAACTAGCGTCATACATCTCGGCTTTCGCCCTTCAAAGAGCATTTCCGGCGCAGTAACTCTGCAAATGCAACTCTGCCAATTGCTCCCCAACAGAAGTTGGGACCCGATTGCGCTGTATCAGCGTTCGCAACTTTTGAGTTCCTACGGTCTCGTGTTCTAATTACTACGAGTATAGTCCGGGAGCATTTCGAGCGTGGAATACACCTATCTACTCATAGCATATTCCTTTGGATGCTTGCTTACAAATTTGTAACAACTTAACACCTTGATTTTCTTGTTCAGTTTTTAAGATGGATACCACCGCTGAAATATATCGCCATTTCTACCACCTCATTTCCTAAACCAATACTCTATAACTATTACAAAAATATTTGTTTGAGTATCTTGTCATTTCTTCTGAATCACCGATACAGTAATTGCTCGATAAGGCGAATTGCTATAAATGTTATGGCAATTCGCCTTTAGTCAATCATATTCATCATATTTGATTTTTTAAATTGAATAAAATACCAAAATATGTTGAATTTACATCCCGTTAAACTATATCGTTTTCTGTCTTGCACGCTCATATCCGGCTCTAGTCGTTCGACACCCAAACGACTAATGCTTCTGCATCTCTAACTTTCTGCTCGAATTTGCATCGTCTCCCACTTTTTACCGTCATTTTCTCTCGCCTTTTTTCCTTCCCTTCCTCTCTTCTAGCCTCCAAAAGTCCCTCACCGCCCCGCACCAGCCACTCACCACCAGTCGCCCAGCACCAGCCACCCAGCACCAGCCACCCAGCACCAGCCACCCAGCACCAGCCACCCAGCACCAGCCGTCCCGCACCCGTAGGTGATGAGCCCACTGCCACGCAAGCGGTCAGAAAATTGTTCCAATATATAAATTGCCGATTTTCCTGACCTCTGGCCGTAGAACAAAACAAATGGAAGTGATGGAGTCAGCGGAGGTACCAATTGATCACTGAAGAGGGCCGGGTCATCGCGCGAGCTGGGAACTGTGCTCCGTTGCCCTGTTGCCCTGGAGTGGTCGCGGCCACAGAAGGGTTCTACAGACTGATCGGTAACACTGCGCGAGTTCAGTTAACTGCTTCTCTAACGGTTCAAATTCACACACGAACTGAACAAATGAATTCATTTATGATCTAGAAATGAGATGGAGCAATGGCTTCCTTTCCTGCATCAGCGCGATCACGGCCTGACTTCCCAAGCAAAATAGACTATTTGTACGCGATATATTTCTAATCTCAATAGACTACTCCAATTTATGATCCATTTCTATTTAAATATATCCAGATTATATTTTACTTGGTATACTTATTATTCTCTTTTTATATAATACACAATTTTTATATAAGATGGTTTTTGACTATTTATAAAAAATCATTGTCACAAAACCCTGTATATGTTGGATTGGATTGATACAAATTGTTTGATAGTGTTTTGAAAGTGAATAGGGACTCTTCGATATTCAGGGATTATGGAGTGCCTCATTATCTTCGTAATGCTTATATTTTTAAAAGAACTCCTATTAATATTTATATATACCTTTCAACACTATTTGATTCAATTTTCACAATATTATATTTAATGATGATATTAAACCAAACTCAATCTCGTGATAACTAACATCAACCTCGAACTGTAGTCCTGGACTGATGCTTCCCAAGCACTATCAAGTGGCGCTCCTGCCTATTTGGCTGAGGGAAGAATACATTACGCAGAGCTATGCGGTCTCCGGCGATGCGTAACTGGTTTACACCTTTCAAAATAATCTATCACTGGCTTGAACGAAGTATAGCAGTACTGATCTCGCGAGCTTTGATTAATTAGTGGTTTTGGATTCGTCCACTGCTAAAGTAATTAGTCCCGTAACTGCGGAGCATATTTCTTCCTGGTGAGGTGGCAGTGATCTTCTCCCGCTGGGTCACGAGAATCGGCGTCAACCTACCTGTCGGCTTACGGGTTTTTCCCGAACCACGTATCTCCCACTAGTTGGGAACCGCCCCAGTCGGAACAATCTCAAAGATTCCTCCTGGAATCACGGTATGAGCGGTAGTGAAGTGCATGTAAGAGTAAGGGGTGAGGGACAAGGAAGAGGAAGGAAACATCGCACGCGGGCCGTGGCCCGTTTGCTGGGGTATTGTTCCTGAATTCGCCTTGTCTTGTTCGGAAAAGAGCCGATCTAAGCAGTCGGCCGCTAGAATTGTCCTCCAGACAGTGGCTGAATTCGACCTAGTGTGGAGAATCCCACTAGCGCGGGAGCTGTGGGACGCGAGCTGCGACCCTGGGCCCGGCCTGGTTGAAGGCGGTTGCGGTGGGATGGCTGGGTGAGCGCAGACCGCACGCTGAAGGTCGCGCGCGGAAGAGCGACTTCGCAAGAGGGCCCACCCCCGCCCCCACCGCTTGCCGTAGAAACCTAATAAAGCCCTCCTCCTTCCTTGAGAACTCGGGTCGAAATAAGAGAAACAAATAAGAAAAGGAACAAAAGGAAGCGGAGCGGCGCGCCAGTAGGAAAATATCCTTTCGTAAATAGAACAATTAGGAATTGGAATGAGATATCTCCACAGTACTTTGAGATTTACTCTGTCTAGTAAATGCTTTCCCAGAGTGGCTGGACGAACTTTGCGGCAAGGCACAACATAAAACGTGGATTTATTCCACGAATTAATATTTTTAATTGAATTGTTGGTATCATTTCGTCAGTTAGTAAAAGCCGACACTGCACCACAGTGAAAAGTCAACTAAATATGATTAATTTTTGTTCCCTTGAGATCAGAAGTGAAAGTTGGCGAAGAATTTCTCATCGGTATATCCACTCTTCCAAGAGCAGGCAGGTACAGCTATGCACGTTAAAGATCTGAACTGCACTACTACCGATTTTGGGGGTGAAATGCTGTCACTTGGGTTCGGTTTTACAATCGGATTCTTTTCATTTCTTGAAGGCTGTTATATCAGAGGTAGTAAATATTCATAGATGTATGACTTACGAACTGTAGGGTAATTCAGCGATTTGTAACCTTGTTGCCGTAAGGCGGATCAGAAGTCTTTAACATAGTAAAGCAATCCAACAACCAAAAGCAGATATATTAATATTATTCAAATACAAATGCTTAACTTAACTCCATATATACAGATTACAAACTCTCGTTTCAAACAATGAAAGGTCACAAGCCCGTAAGTTGAACTAACAATGAACAGAAGCGACATGTCGAAACCTGCTCTAAAAACTTTTAGCTAAATATTTATGCTGGAGCAGAAATTAAATGATTCATGCTTGCCATGTAAAAGCTTGGATGAACACAAGAACAAACGTATATAATTACATGCGGCACTCAGCCGGAACATGTGTTGCACATACAGCATACCGCGGGGAACAACAATAAGCAGGAGAGCCAACTCCAGTGCACTAAATTACTTCAGCTGCTCAATTGCATTGGAAGGTTGTTTTTTTTTCGAAAGCTTGAAATGTCTCGTTTTTTCAAAGATTTGTACACGACATTTTTGAACGGCTGATTTTTTACAACAGACTTTGTCTGAGGCAAAAACATGTCTCTTCAATTTTTTTGCTTTTGAAATGTTAACTTTTTGTAATTTTTGAAAAAACAGTTTGCCGAATGTGGAACTAGCACATTTTCTACAGTTCCTTATTACATATGAAGATGAAATGTTTTTAAACAATTGGAGCTGTTTTTGAGAAAAATAATATTAAAAATGTTTTTAATTCCCTATATTTCGTGCAAAATTACACGAAAACTACTCGTATTTTCGAAAAAATGAACATGACATTATTTTAAGATGCCACAAGAAGCTTGTCACAAGAATTCTTCCGCTATTCATAAATGTTAATATATCGATTTTGGTTAGTGTAGCGTATCTCGGGACTATATTAATCTTGTTCATATATGTGATGGACTTGGGAAGTAACAAAATGGGCCACACCTCGACCAAAATACAGATATTCACAGCTACAAATAGTGAGAGACTTCCAGTGGCTGGTGTGGCAAATCTTGTTACTGCCCGAAACCCTTCATCCAAATAATCGCATTACCACCCGCGAAAATTACGTGCTCATGGCCCCCAAATGAATAAATTCATCTCTTTTCGAACCGACGTATTGTAGTTTCAATTCCTTGCCTCTTGCCTGAGAGAAGTTAGTGCCTTAATACAAATCCGCTGGTATAATAGAGCAGTGTCGCCTCCTGCCCGACTGCAAGAGCCTCCTCCAGGGAGCGGCGAATCGCTGGCGCGACGTGACACGGCAGAGAATTTCCATGCGAAAAGCAAGGATCGAAGAGGGAAGCACCGGGCTGGGAAAGGGGAGGGGGAGGGGAGGTTTGGGAAGACGAAGGGTGCCTGCCGTCTCTCGCCGTAATCAGAGCCGCGCAGCCCGCCGCCTCCGCCCGCACCCGCGCCCGCGCCCGCGCCAACTGCGAGGCCCAGGGCCCCGCGCCAGCGCCGATGGGGTGCCGTTGGGCGGCGGTTGACATTCTGATTGCGGCGAGGGCCACCAGGAGCGCAGGCGGAGCGCGAGGAGCAAGGCAGAAGGCGGGAGGGAAGGCACTTGTCCCCAGGGTCTGGACCAAAAGACATCAATTAGGAAGCTACGGCGCAGTCTTTTGGGGGTTCTGCTGCAATCAGGCCTTCGTATATACTCCTTATCTTCTCTGGTCTCTGTTATCGCCATTATTATCTTTAACGCTTCCTTTCTTGCACTCTTATTAACAATGTCTTTTCATGTCTCATTGTGATCAATCCTTTAATGAATTATCATTTCCTTCGTCAAACCCAACTCTCCACCACCACCCCCTCGTCCTTCCCTTCCACCATCCCCTCGTCCTTCTCTTCCATCATCTCCTCGCCCTTTTCTTCCACCATCCCCTCGCCCTTCTCTTCCACCTACCTCTCGCCTTCCTCCACCACCCCTCGTCGTTCTTCTCCACCACCATGACTTCCTCTATCAAATCCTTCTTTTTCATCTCTAACAATCTCTCGTCCTTCTTTGAGAACTTCTTGCTTTTGCTTCATTTACTTTTTTATCCATTCTGTCGTATATTGACCTGTATTGACCATCCATTAATAATTTGAAAGTATATTCTTTCATATCCCTTTTACACGTATTTTCATGATTCGGTATATCGCAGCATTGACAAATATTGCGTAATATTTAGACCTGGAAACACTTGGTTCCATGCAGCCGGTTCAATTGCAATCTAGATCGGCTAGTGGCAAAGGTTTTTACTCGATTTAAATGAGAATTGGAATTAGCTTTTAATACACTTTCAATGGACCCAAAAATATGTACACTAAAAAATCTTAAAACTATTATGTTTAATTTGCATTTTCAGAATATCCGCATCAACAAAATAGGAAATGCTCAGTCAATGGTATGCAAAACAATACTATTCATCGTGTCTCTGCCTTAGCACTGAGCTTGCTTACTTACTTGGGACTATTAGCAGACGTTATTGCCCCTACTAGTAAGTAAACGTCAGATTATTCTACAAACAATTTAAGTTAATGTTAGTTATGATGCTAAAAAGCTTCTCATAACTCTCTCAAGCTTCTCATTGCCATAAATAAACATCATTGTTCAGCAAACAACTCAAATTACAACAGTACAAGCAGCTGAATTCAGTAGTAGAGCAATATTAGTTTGTATCACTGATATTGTGTTTTGATAGTGAATGAAAATTGAAGATAATTATCTTGAATAACAACTTAGAGATTCAAATCTACCTGAAGGACAATATATCATATCATCTACAATTACTTATTTCTAAAAATGTTCACACAGTTCAGATATAAACTTAAGTAGTGTTATATTATACTTCACTACCAAAATTTCGAATATTTAACAATATAAAATATAGTCTAAAGGTTTCCCAAACTAGTGTATGATTATGAAGATCGTGATAGAGAACGGACAAAGTTATGAGTAACGATATTGCAGTCATTTCTTATCGTTATTACCAGCGTTTACCTAGTATTTATCCCTAAAATCGATTTGTTATGTTTTCATGAGCAATTTTCAAAGAGCAAAGAAAATGCACAGAATCTTGTAATAGGCTCCGTTTACAAGGACTCTCCCATTACAAGTATTATCATCGAAACCTCTTACTTTCTTAGCTTTGTGTGTAAAAGAAAATACCGATGGGAAAACCTCACATTTTAGACAGAAGTGCTGGTGCTAAATTAAAAGCTCATTATTCGTAATGACAACGAAAAAAATATACACATCGCAGAAGAAATAATTAACTTTCTCGGAGGAGTTCCAAACTCGTCATCTTTGATTACTTTATATCGATTTTTGAATGCGATTACTATATTCCGTGTGCAATGTACTCTAGAGGTACTAATACACCACAATAAAACGGGACAGGCAGAATAAATGTTACGTAAATACCCTTTTTCCTCAATAACAAATATTATCCGTGTATCACATCAATTACTGAAACCTTTCCCTTTGGAATTTGTAGAATACGTTCATTACCTCAAAATCTTAAACAATAAAAAAAATAATGACGAAATAAATCGGACTGAAATGTATGACGAAAACTAGATGGGAACCTTGCGAACATCAAATTGCTATGACTTACAATCGTGGAAGAACATTGCAGATTTCTAAGATATTATTCTTTTTTATTCCAGTTAGTATCCAGCCATCCTCATGCCATTGCATATTAGAGGTTTTGTGTTTAAATTTCACCACCCTTTATTTAAGCAAGTTATGCAGTATGAGTAGAAATTTCGTACATTTAAACACTATTTTCTTAAAAACGGTTCCAAATTCATTCTCCAAACTTTTTATGTGTAAAGAAGTTTACTCCTCTAAATTTTCCAACAACCGCATTTTATTTAACTATTCGGGATTCACAACATAAACAAATTGTGAAAAATGTAAGTGTCCTTGTAATTACAGAATATATAAAATATCAGCATATGTTCTCTCTGGTCAACAATTTTCAAATATAATTGAATAACTCATTGCACATGCTTTCTTTCATGTTAATTTGTATAACAAATAATCGTTCATTTAATAATGATCACCAAATATTGAAAATATTGAATATTGAAAGTAACTATTGTGACGTATACGTATCAAGAAAATTAATGAATATTGTAGTATATCAAGCAGTGCAAAAGAAATACAAATGTTGTTTCAAAAAACGGCGTAACGGTTGAACGTACATCAACTAGAGCCTTTAAAGACTTCCAAATTTGTATTGCTAAACACAGTAATTGATATTTGTGTCAAGTTTTAAACTATTATATGTTAAAAAATAAGCAAGCATTTACAACCTAAAATATGAAAATATGACCATAAATATTTTTGTTTTCATATAAGAGAGATATCAGTGAGTGTGGAACTTGAAAATAGCGACTTAACACTTTTGATGGAGGCTGCGTCGCCTCCATTGAATGCATTAACATTATCTTTGATAGTTTTTAAAATGTTACATCAGTAGTTTGCAGCATTAAGACACGAACCCCAACGAATGACAATGGGTTGGCGATAGACGGCACCGAAAAAAACATTTCCTGGAGTTTTGCTCTCATATGGAGCTTTGATGATTTTTTTCACTACAGAAATTAACGTTTCTACATCATGATTACTTCTACGAATTTCTTCCGCGACTCTATTCATTGCATGTGGATTGCATGTGCCACGTATAATTTTTTGGTAGAGTAGTTGTAGGCCTTTGCCATCTTTCACCATGTACGGGGCTGCAACATTGACTAGAGGCAGAAAAGATTCTCTCTTTATACCTTCAGGCCACAACAGATTCATTGCTAATGGAAGGTAACAGCAATTGTTGAGTGGTTAGTTCTCTCCAAAGCTTCACAGGAAATGAGAAATTTATCTCCTGCTCGTCGTTCCTTTAAATAGCCAAGAACAACGTGTGCAACAAGAACTATTTTAATTAACAGTTAACAGAACAGAACAGTACCATCTGTACTGAAATGGTTATCTTCAAATTCCCGCAGAAATACAATTTTTCACTTATTGAACTGTTAATATTTAGGCCTAATAAACTTAAACAAAATTAAAAATTCATTTGAATTCATTTTTGTATGTGAAGTTTTCAACTTTGTCTTTCTGGATTAATCTTGCCACAAAAAATTTCTCAATTGTTTTTACTTTCCCGCAACGCAGTAAAGAGAAAGTTATGTAATGCTGCGCAAAGAAATGGCGAATTTTCGGTAGAAAAACTCTTATTACAGGGACCTGGTAACGAAAAAGCGGATAAATTCACTTGCTAATTTTAGAAAAAAATCCTACATAACCTATATAAAATAATTTGAGGAAAAAAACAACCGAAAATTGGAATGACGGCAAAACGTCGCCCGTCCGCCCGTCCGCCCGTCCGCCCGTCCGCCCGTCCGCCCGTCCGCCCGTCCGCCCGTCCGC
>BOPP01000161.1:1385039-1417810 GCA_017312745.1 Gryllus bimaculatus | reverse complement strand
AGTTGTAGTAGTGAAGGGGAGGGGTGGTAGTGAAGGGGTGGTAATGAATGATGGTAATAAAGGGGTGGTAGTGAAGTGGTGATAGTGAAGGGGTGATAGTGAAATGGTGATAGTGAAGGGGTGATAGTGAAATGGTGATAGTGAAGGGGTGGTAGTGAAAGAGAGGTACTGAAGAGGAGATAGTGAAGGATAGGTACTGAAGGGGTGGTAGTGAAGAGGTAGATGTGGAAAGGAGGCGACGAAGAGGTGGAGAAGCGGCGGGGAAGAACGGGGTGAGAAGTCGACGAAACGGCAGAGGGGACTTCGCGGCAACGGTCGCAGAGACGAAGAGGGTGGCGCGTAACGTGGGAGCGCAAGCAATGAAACCAAAGGGAAATGAAACGATAGTAACTTGAGCAGAGATGACAATAGCGACGGTGGCAAGATGGCGGGAAAGACTGAAGATAAAGGAGAAGGGTGTTGATGAAACGTTGCAGCTGCTACGGATAGCACGACGAAAGTGTGATGAGGCGGCTGTGACAAGTAGCGAAAGGGGAAGACAACACGAGGGAGCAAAGAGGTGACAGCAGGAATGCTATAACGAGGATCAGCGGAGAAGGGAGGAGCGGGGGCTCAGGCAGACAGCGACCGCTGGGATGACAATAAGGAGCCCCGCGCCTCGGAAGGGCAGCAACGGCACGGGAGGCAGTGGCAGTGGTGACTGTGGAGGCGGAGACGTCAGAGAGGGAGCAGGGAAACAGCCGCAGACGTAGAATAATCACGGATACGTAGACGTTACGTCTGTGGTACCTCTCTGGATACCTGGCCCATGACAGTCTTTGGGAGTAGTTGACAGTTAATGTCACAAATTAAGCTACATTAATTCCTATTTTCTCTTAAGGTAAAGAAATGGTCCATTAAAATGAAATAATGCATCGGCCCGATTTGAAATTCTCAATTGACAGTAAAATTTTAAAAAATTGAATGAAAAGCATCTTGATTTTGTAATCCTATTTACGTATGACTGATATAAAAGCATGGCATTTCTACGTTCAGGTTACAAGGTTTAACAGGCAAATACTCTTGTTTGTTAAAAGCGCTGTTTTCCTTTAAGCGATATGTGTTAACTTAAGACTTGTTAATTCATTTCACATTATTGCGAAATACAATAATAACTGAATGATTTAATAACATAAAACAAAAAGAAAATAAGGAAAGAATTCCTTAGTCAAACATATTTCAGTCGGTTAGCAAAGACTTACTGGACTATAAGATAAAGTTGATAAGAAAATGAGCATAAAGTAGTAAATAGTAATGAATAATACAAACATAAGACATTGTCGGTTATTTGATAGAATAAAATCTGGCAAACATTGTCGTATGAAGCCTCAATTCACCGCCTCACGCCGCTCCAACCTGCGCATGTCCCCTTTCTGGATTTTAAGGGGAGAGCGAAGTCAGGGGAAGATGCCCGTGCCCGTCCCGAAGGGGCGCTGGGCTCTCCAGGCGGACAAATAGCTCGAGCGCCCTAGACGAGCCTAGCCTAGAGCATTTTCAGAAGCACGATGCCCGGAATCTTGATGGTTGGGAATGTCTGGACTAGAGCGTAGACGCCGTCTCCCTGATTCGACTTGTAACGTTGGCACTTCCGAACAAAAGGAAGGAGGGTGGCGAAGCAGCCATTGTGGATAGGCATTTTGAACGCTGTGTAAAAAGGAATATTTATTATTGTTAAAGTTACGTTTTATCTTTGAGTCGTGATTTCGCAGTGAAGGACGAGTGCGATACATTACTGGGGAAAGCGCGCATATGAAGACGGCTATTCATGGGTTTTCTAACTATGCGTCCGTGGTTAAATTATAAGTTCCCGGCATGTACCACACAAGACCCATCTAAAAAAGAAGGAAAAAAATAATGGCGAAGGATGTCAGAAGCACGCACGTGCGCAAATGCCTTTTCCTGAAACCTGCACAACGAGGTTCTCGGAAGCGTGGTCCGGCTGGATGATGAGTAAAGAGATGACTGCCGGCTTAATCGCGGCTCCAGTCACCCACAGCGCCTCGAAGCACGTATACACCATTCCAGAGGTCACGCGACCGTTAACGGACACAGTACGAGGCCGATCGCACAAAAAACGAGGTTTTCATATGTTCTTCTTCCAAAACATCCGCTACTTCACAAGAAGTATTTCAATATCTCATATTTTTTGTCGCGCAAACATATTTAGACAGAATAAAGTCGTAAATCATTCACGGAAACAATGTGTGCCAAAAGCATTGATCCAAATAGTTTTCTTTTTGTGTGGCACGCGCGCAAATATGTTGACGAAGAACGTTTCTCTTCGTATTCAAACAGACTTTTCTCTCCCTAATTCGTGTAGTTTCCTAGTCAATTATGATGTGAATACCATCAGAGAAGAGGGAGAATTAATTCTGGAATCACGTGTGCATAATGCAAGTGTGTTGCCAAGGTTCTCTAAAGAATCCCTCACAAACACGATACATACTTCCCAGTATTCCAAAATGTTGGAAATAAATTCGGTTTAGTAATATTTTTGCAGCAGTCATAATTATTATTAAATATTACTTCAATAAAATCATTCAGATCTTTCAATTAAACAATAATTAACTGTAATAGGCATTCTTTATATTTATATCTGCACAATTATTTCCTATTATTTTCGTAGACGTAAACAAGGAAAATGTAGAAATGCTACTTTAAATTTTATTGTTAAAATATATCCGAAATTTAAAACGTATTTCTCCGTAAATATTTTACCGACAACCAATTGTAGTGTCTTGCCGCAAACCTTCGACTTCTCTCAACTCGTAGTAATGTATATTAATGATTGGAAAAGAGCAACTTTGTATTGAATAAAGACATATTATTCAACTTGTATTTAATTGAATTGAGTATATTTCATGAATACTGCAATTGACTTCAGTATTAGTTTTAGTATTGTATGCTTATGATGACATTTTTTTCTTGAGGGTCAGAGTACTTCGTAATCAAGTTATTGAAATTTGCACCAGGATTCAGATTTGTTGATTTAAATGGATATTTATTTATCTTTAATTATTTATCTTTAATTATTTACCTTTAATTATTTATCTTTAATTATTTATCTTTGATTATTTATCTTTGATTATTTACCTTTAATTATTTATCTTTAATTATTTATCTTTAATTATTTTATCTATTTATTTGTTTATTATTTATTTGCTTGTTATTTTTATTTATATATTATTTATATTACATTTTCTTTTTATTTATTTACTTTTTTATTTAATGTTTCATCACCAAAACGTGGATGAGACGTACTAGCTACACACGCTTCCTTGAATTGCGGAATTGTAATCTGGAAACAATTATTTGGATAGTGTTTCAATAAATTGACACCAATTTTATGCACACCATAGTAACCGCATCACTTTTTCCGCGGACTATAAATTCGAATACCGTTAGATGCAGTTACTATTGAAGTCAGAACAGATTCATTATGAGAGTAAAGAGGAAAATGGTCCTCTGAACATATAAATATTGAGCATATCAAATTGGCAAAATTCGAAAATTAGGTCGATATTTCTTGAAAATGACCATTCATGGATAACAAAAATTCACAATCCACTTTATATTTCATTCTTCATTGATAATGACTGTCCTAAAGAAAGAAAGAAAAAAAGAGCAAGAAAGAAAAAAAGAGAAAGGAAGAAAAAAGAGAAAGGAAGAAAAAAAGAGAAAGGAAAAAAAAGAAAGGAAGAAAAAAAGAAAGGAAGAAAAAAGAGAAAGGAAGAAAAAAGAGAAAGGAAGAAAAAAGAGAAAGAAAGAAAAAAGAGAAAGAAAAAAAGAGAAAGAAAGAAAAAAGAGAAAGAAAGAAAAAGAGAAAGCTAAGCTGAAAGCTAATTAGTATTCTTTCACAGACCTTTTGCAAAAGAATAACAAAACGGATAAGCCTTTCACATGTAAATAAATATTCATCTGCACTGAGAGAATAATCCTTTTTTTAAGGATACTAAATCTAGAAGGAAGTCAATCCATCAAGAAGATTGAATCAATTTTTTGGAAAAACAAAAACGTACCGAGTTCGGTACTTTTATAATTGAAATGGGTGACTCCGGTTCCCAACTAATCGCATTCCACCGCTGGAATCGGGGTTCGACTATTTGGATTGATTGACATTAATTCACCATTTATATTGGAAGCAAATTGAGCCATTTTTGTCCGATATCCTTAAAACGCAATCAAATACAATCACAGACATGAATTACGTGTGATTCCTGATAAAAAATTATTTAACGAAATTTCACCACGTTCAAAAAATTTCTAAAAATATTTATACCGACATTGTGGAATAAGAGTTAAAATTACGAAAACGATCAAAATTTTGCTCAAGAACATTTATTGACAGAAGTTGAGAAGGTATTTGTACAAATCACAAATGGAAATATGTTTCTGCTTCACCTCAATGAAGATAAGAGAAATTCTAATATTCCACATTACTAGATCACCCACATTGAAAACAAAATGACTCGTTAGAATGAGTTGCGAATTAAAAAGCCAGCAATTTTTGATGAACTTATTTGTCAATGGATGACGCTCAGTTTAAATCTAAAATCATTACTTTCAAATCTTAATTCAGTTAACACTCCCTGATGTGAGCAGATCAGTAACATTCCGATAGTCTAGGATCGTTGTCAAATAATTTTTTATATTGACGCATAGATGTAGCACGTCCTCAAAGAAAACCTTCGTTTTCCATACCTCCAGACTACTCTATAATACCCGAGGTTTCGGTATGACGGATTTGAAATTGAATATCATGAACATTTAAAGAATACACTAAAGACCGCTCTTTCAAGTCAGGTTCCTTTTTTGCCATTTACGCCACAGAATGTTGGAGAATTCCATCTCGGAATATCAAAACATTTTATCGTTCCCCTGATAGCGTTTCCACGCTTTACAGACGTGATCGTTCCACGAGCATTACTAGGAATCACAATACGTTTCTTCCCTGGGAGAAAGAGTAGAACACTACAGAGCTCTCGTCAAAAAAGGGAGCGAACGCTAGCATCATCCCACAGACAACAAAGAACAGGCAAAGAAAGATTGCGGCTGGGTGAGCGAGGGTTCCTTTGAGCATTCACTCCCCGTTGCCACTTCCGCCGCGCCAGTGTGTAGAAACAAATGAAGACGAACAGAAGTTACGTCCTCGGCGGCGCTCGGGGATTCTTTTGGGCGGTGTTTTGCGTAGAGGCGGAGAGGGAGGGGTGAGTGAAAGGGGAGGAGGAGGAGGAGGGGGGACGCTGACGACGAAAGACGAAGGCGAGCCGAGTGCGATAAAGCCGATGCGGTGAAATGCGCGACGAAGGCCGCGGTTTAGCTGAGATAAGGAGGAAGTCTCGATGGCGCGCCGAGTCAAGCGCGAGAAGGGAGCAGGGAGACTGGGCCGAGGCCTTTTTGTATTGATTCATGTTTACGGATGCGCATGTAATTAGTACAGAAAGTAATGTCATTCAACTGCTATGGCCATTAGTACAGTACGTGTAGTGCATATTTTATCATGAGAAGTGGCGGTGATCTCTAGATGGTGAGATCCGGTAATACAGCAGCCGGGATAAGCTCTATGCTCTAGTCTGGTTTACCGACATGGGTCGTGTAGTACATGTAAGGGTGTGTGTGTGTAAGTAAGGAGTGAGGGTAGGACATCGAAAAGGAAGGAAAGATCGCGCGTGGTCCGTTTGATATGGCACTGCTCTGACATTCGCCTGGCGGAGAAACCACACGCGATTTACCACTACGGTAAACAATCGCACAGAGCAGTCGGCCACTAGAATCCTCCTTCAGACAGCGACTGAATTCAGCCTAGCTATCTACCTCGTTTCGAAAATGCTGCTACCGTCGGTTCTCGAACCCTACGACCTCACTATCAAAAGCACTGATTTGATGCTGCGCCGACGCACGCGTCGGTTTCTACCTTTATATGTCTCCGCAGCGGAGCACCGCCTCACCTGGGATGAGCTCTAAGCTCCAAACACGAAGGTATAAGTACACGTGTAAGGGTAGAGGAGGGATACAGTTGATTGAATTGAATTGAATTTGCCTTATTTTACGTGGCGAGACTCGGGCCATCAGGCCCGCTCTTCCGTCTGACCACGCAAATTTCGCTACGCTCCTTTCACCAACTAGGAGAGAAAGGAGGTATTTCTTGGGCGAGAAACAGGCGATTTTTGAATTTAGCTCAGAGGCGTCATTTAGGCTTGAGGATCTTTTACATGCAAGTAAATCTACGAACATGGGACAGCCGGCTTTACTTCCCCTCCGAAGGAAGGCGTACGAAGGATTTTTTCGCCCTTAAAAATCCACGGCTTCGATCGGGTTTGAACCCGCCAACTTGGGTACAACAGTCCAGTACGCTAACCGTTACACCATCGCCGCCGCTTGATGTCAAAGAAAAGATCTCGCGCGGTTCGCATTCCGCTGGTATTGATGGGAGACACCACGAAAAACTACCAATTATAGCAGCTGCCTACTAAAATTCTCCTCCAGACAACAGCCTAATGCGGACTAGATGTACAACTAGTGCCGAAAAATTCGCCACAGTTTCGAATGGAACTCCAGGATCTTCCGGTGAGATGCGCATCAGTGGCGAGTGGTGGTGCACTGGGTAATTTCAACCGGTATGTTCGTTTGTTGATGCAACTTCACTGATGGCGGATGACGGTTGAATGCGCGTCACAACGTTCAGTCTAGTCGTATAGAAAGTAGATTTTCCGGGCTGGTAGGCCGTGGCTGGCACGGCCTACAAGCCCGGAAAATCTACTTTCTATTGACTCCGGCCGTGAAAGCCTACGAAACTATATAGTCTAGTCGTATGTCGCACAGCCATTTTACGAGGAACACTCCAAAAGAAATGCACAACCTTTTTTTAAACATTCAGTTTATTTTCCATACATTTGCTAAATTTACAGTATTTTGGTCCATCCTTGAGGAACAAAATGCCAGTTCTCCACATTATCTCCATCTACCTATTACTTCTGCCTTACGCCATCTTTAAAGAAGGGCGTGTATACCTGCACAGTAGAAGCCTCCGCCAGCACATCTGAGCCACTGTGTAGTAGGCATCACAACAGTCATCATCTCATGGAAGCCATCTGACAGAAACCTTTTTCAATTATAGTTTTTTTTCAATATTCTGCCCATACTGGCTTCTCCTATACCTAATTTTATTAACAATACTTTCATGACTACACTTTAGTCAACCAAAATGAGGGTGTGAATAGCCTGCACATATTCAGGAGAATGTGAAGAGCGCGATCTGCTTTTGAGAAGAAAATCATGAGTATTTACTCCCCAGGTAATCTGCACCACCCCCAACAAACTGTACTGTGATGAACAGCATCATCTTCATACACAAATTTTAACATCTTGTAAATGTTTGTCTCTGTCACGTTCTCACAATATATAGCTTAGAACACGTAATGCTGCAGCCATCTTAAACGAGCGCTACGAGAGCAACACTTGCTGAATCAGGTTGACCTACATTTGAATTCAACCGAGAAACATGATACTACGAAATCTGTAAAGAGCAAAGACGTAGAAAAGACGATGCTTTTTTTCATGAATGCGCATTACTTTTGGAGTAGCCTTCATTGTTCAGCACTGTCCGTCCTCGCTCATCTTCGCTCCCGTCGGCGCACCTGCCCTCTTGGCCAGATGACGTCGTTGCAAATTGAACGAAATAGTCCCGTCAATCTCGCCATGTGACATCTCTCCCAGAAGCGGGCAGCGCATGAGGCCCCGCGTTTCCAATGCAATCTTGCAGAATGAGGATAATATACAAGAAAGAAGAATGCATAATTGAAGAAACAAGAAGAGGCAAAATAAGACGATATTGCCATAAGAGAGAAATGTATCTTGCAAGACAACCGGAAAAATTGAAATTTAAGGAGTTGCCAGATAGTTCTTACTACCCTTCACGAAGAATATAAGATCGAGATATCGTGGGGGCACGAGAAAAGCGACATATTATCCGAAAAATTGTCATGTTTTAAATAAGGGAAGAAATGTTTTAAAAATTCATATATATAAATTATACATATATAAAAGGAACAATGTCACTCAGTAGTAATTATCTTCACGTCGAACTGTTCGTGTTTTGCTTGTTTTTCAAAACACTTAAAGAAATTTTGTTTTACACCTTTTTAGCACCAATTTATTCAGATTGTAATTAAAAATGATTTCGGATAAAACATACTAAAAAAATGAAATTAAAACGAAGAATCAATCAGAATTCGAGAAAATGAAAAGATAATAGTGTCAATGAAATGAAAAACAGTAGTTTTTAAATCTCCACTTCATAATCTCTTTAACCATATTTAATTTTTAGGATAAAAAACAAGTATTCGAACAAGATTTTGAGTAGTAAGGAGTATTGCAAACAGAATCAGGAAGTCTACATATTTTTAATCGATTTATTTTCTCTATAAAGTATATAAACTACACAACTTTGCCTTTTATTTACCTTTCTACAAGACCACTTTCACGTGAATATTGAATTTACATAAGGGATACTCTAAGCGATTGCAGAGTTTTTGAGAATATGAAATATTTCTGATTATCAAAATGAGATCTAATTCTAAAATAACAGGGTATTACTTTAATTAATAATGATGCAGAATTAACCGTAAATTTACCGTGGTATTCCCTTTCGACATTGGGCGATAAATCGGTTTAGTGTTAATGCAAACCCCAAACAGAACGGTGGAGCTCTAAATGCGAACCTCCCGCCGCGCCGGAAGGCCATCGAGCTTCATAATTATGCTCTTGCTCTCCTCCAAAGCGGATTTCAAAACATATACAGGGGTAAGGAAAAGACTCGGTGCAGTACAATATCAGAAAATTTCCTGGTGTTTCAAAAAGGTAGAAAGTTACAACCAAATAATATAGAATTATTTGTAGTGATTTACGAAACATTCAGGTAAAATATAATGTTCTTTTACAAATTTATAAACTACATCCACTACCACACATATTGTGTCGTATTATTGGTAACGGTTACGCAATGTTGCAACTTCTATCCAATTTACACTTTAACGATCTGATCAGAAACATCTAACACAACGAAACGTGGAGGTTTAAAAACAACCAATCTTTAATTTTTGAAAATTGAATTTGGTTTATAAAAGAACTGTTTTGGGATTAGGTTCAGTATATTGAGCTCTATTAAAAATGTTTGTAAAATATTTGTCCGGGCGGGAATTTGAATTCGAGCTACGACGTTTCTTGTATTATTGAGCAGCGATAATAGATTCTGAATGTCGTGGAGATTCTAACAAATAGTTTTAAAATTGAAATGATATAAATATATAATATTTAAGAATATATTGCATTATGAAAAATGAGTATCTTCAATACTATATTTGAAGCAGTAGGCCGGAAACATTTTTAACTTTTGTAATTAGAAATTCCACGGGTTTTAATGAAAATAACACCTGCGTCGTCGCTGTTTTTATAAAAACCTTATTAACAATTTTTTTAATTGCCACGAAGTTTCTGAAATATACGTGAAAACTATTCATGTTTTGAAACTATTATAAATATAATTTTAAAACTTTTTATTTTCTAATATATAGTTTACTGAAAAAAATCTCCATTTTCAATATTGTATTTGAACATGAGCAACGAAAAAATTATTATTTTGCAATTTTCAAATATCCACAAATTTTATTTTAAATGTTATTTTAAATGTTATTTTAAATGTTATTTTAAATGTTATTTTAAATGTTATTTTATATTTTATTTTATATTTTATATTTTATTTTATATTTTATTTTATTTTATATTTTATTTTATATTTTATTTTATATTTTTAAGGCATATCACTGTTTTAATTTAACTGATACTATTGGTTTTATACAAGATATATTAGTTATCGAAGTTAGATGTTAGCGCATGCGCTTTTCATGTCAGATTTCGTGAAATATCGTAAAAGTCGGTAGGCAATAATCTATTAAGATAACGTTTAATTAAATGCATATCACACTGCAAACAATATGTTCTTTCTAAAAAATACTACTTTCGACCGTCTTTTGCGGCCTTCAATGATTCAAACCACTTTAATCAATGGGTCATTCATCCTCTTCTATAAATTGCAATGAACGCGTTCTTTCTTTCCAGAGAATTATAGTTAGCATCCATCGGACATGAACATCTCTGACGTGAATTATAGATCACCTCTGACCCCTGCCTGCCACAGCCCAACCAGAGCATGGTGGAAACTGCCCTTCTCTCTATAATATAATTCGCCAAATAAAACTTCTCTGTTCTAATCGGATAAATGGGGTACGATCAGACACTAGATTGCTCTAAATGTTTCGATTATCACTGAACGAGAGCTGGAGTAATGTCATTTAATTATGGCACAATCATGCATATTTTAAAGTAGTAGAAGGCTAACCTAGGACGTCACAACATGTTTGCTATAATTGTACCTAATTCTACATTATGCACCTAAAAGTAACGTTTTAACATTCCATATTGCGCTCTACGTTTCTGCTTTTGAAACCTGTTCAAAAAGAATGAGACGGTTCAAAAAACATTCAGAAATTATTAATCTAATATATACAAATGAATGTCTGTTTCTTTGTTAGTATTTTATGCGCTGCCGTACCGGTCATCACCTTGCGATAAAACTTTGTTAACTTATTACTTGCATTTGGGCGAATAATATACATATGTCGTAAATAGACGAGCGTTGATTTTATGCGTTATAACCGACTTAAGAGCCCCACAACCGAAAATCTAAGCAACCCGCCATACCCTCATGTATTAAGAGCGTCGTTGCTGCATATTCTGCCCCTGCGATTGTGAAATACCCTCCAGAATTATTACTTTAACATTATATCGGACAAGTAAATCAAATTTCGCCATGACAGTGTCATAGCGACTGCATGCCCGTGCTCGAGTGAAATGCATTGCAATAGCGAAGCATTGCCGGGTTCACTAGTTATTAATAAAATCAAACTCTATACTCGCCCAAAAATACGGGGCATATATGTTGCTAAATTTAAAGTATTGATTCCTAACATACAAGTTAAAAGTTCAGGTCCTTGCTAACAGATTAAAAACGAAGGTACGTCATTTTGGAAATGCAAGTATGTCAAAGAAAACATTACGAGGAATGCATATTATTAAAACGAAATCATTTTTGTGACTCGATTTATTTCTTGACTAAAAATTGATATCGTCCAAAAAAGACATTACAAGAGCCCAGCTTTGTCCTTCGCACTTAAACTGTAAATCCATTAAGACATTATAAGAGCGTATCTCGCATTACCTTTTTGGCAGTAACGTTTGCCGTTTCAAGTGCTTCCAATGTCATTTTCCTGAGTTGTACAATTTTTCTACAATCTACTGAGTGTGTCTTTCTACATTACATTTCTGTATTGATATCCATAACACAGGGCAACCAATCCTGGCTAAGGTTTTGCAGAATTTTGTGACACGTGTTGAATTAAAATGGGGAATTTCCTTTAACTTCCGGTCGTAAATGATCAGGCAGTTCAATATGGCAATTATAAAAAAAAACCAAAAAGGAGATTTACCCTCAAGTACAACACCATGATATGAAATTTTCAAAAATCAATGAAGGAGGCATCGTTATACGCTGCATATCTGGAGTGAATACTATTAACCCACACTGCACATTGAAGGTCAGGTCGAAGCCTTTTGTTTACTTGATAATTGAAGAATGCTTGTTATTTCACTGTGATGAAGATATTTATTCGACGAGCATCTTTTCATATGGAATTTTCATTTTCTAAGAACATCAACTATCCACAGCCGTACAAGTATATCGTAAATTCATGTACGTACTCGGTATTATTTGTACATGACACAATAATCTTTATGGATCGGCATATTGGATATTTGAAAATCACAATCACATTGTATTGGTGCATGGACTACAGCGTAGTCAAAGAAATCGGCAACCAATATCGTGGAGAGTATGTTATGGGTTAAAAAACGTCTACTTATAGTGTAACGCTCTATCTCTGTTCCTACGTGGGCGATCGACTGTCAGAAGAATGATGCAGGACTTTTACGAGCCAGAAGAAACCAATGTTTTTTTAGGATTATCTATTGAAACACGCAGACTACCTTTAGCGTTGCCGCCACAATCACAACATTTACAATTCGAACGCACAACCCTTCGTTCTAGACAATACCAATATAACCAATTGTCGTGAGTTTCCTCCGTCTGGATCGACTGTAACTTGTAGGGGGCGGATTTTAATGAAATGTCATTTTTTCTTTTCACTTTAGAACAATGCTGTTTAATATACAAATTAATTGCTTAACACGCCGTGCACGAACCGCGGTTTCTCGTGCTTGTTTTCTGTGTGCGATGCAGCTAACTTTTCAACTGTGTGCGAAACATCGCTAAGCGTGTGCGAAACATCGCTAAGCGTGTGCGAAACATCGCTAAGCGTGTGCGAAACATCGCTAGAGTGTGCGAAACATGTATGATGATTCACAATTGTCTTTCGTCTTAACGTCTTTGTTTATTATTTACAAACTTACGACACTGGCAGGAATCCATTTACTTTCGTACACGTAAGGTATTTCTTGTTATTTGTTTACTTGACGCATTGCGTTTCGCTGAAGGAATTTAAAAAAATAGTTTACGCAACACGGGCGCGAGGCGATTCCCCCACTCGTCTCTTTGACGTCCGAGCGAACAACAAACTCGACTTGTGCGTGGATCACCTGTTTCGCGCCCTTATTACGTAAACGACTATTATTTCATGAAAAAAGTAAATAACCTATTTTTATGTCCTTTTTTTCCATATTTCGTCGCTTTCGACTTCTATTTCAATTTTTACTTTTTCAGGCATTTGTCATCGATTTTAGTACATTTTAATGGTACTCGCTTCAAATAATATTTACGAGATGCAACGCATGTTCTCCACAGAATTCCTGACTAGCCTATTCGATTTCTTCGCTTAGAAATTATAATGTCAGCCGTTGTGAGTATGTAATCAAAGGTTTCTGTGACACCTGTCAGCGCTTCTGATGGTTCCGCCGATTTTGGGATAACTAAAGAAAGAATTTCTGGTAAAGAACAGTTCATACCAAAAGTTTGAAGCAGAGTTCACTTGAACGTTTCAGTTTATCCGAACTCAAATGGGTTTGATCACATTTTTACGTCATTTTCCTTTGCATTTTAAAAAGCATTTTAAAAAGCATTTTAAGAGCATTCATCAGAGAGATCATCAAAATCCGCAACGACGCTAATTACTAAATTAACGTAACCTAATTTACTTGTGACTGACCATGTATCAATCAGAGATGGCTCAGACGGCAACTGATAGGGCAGAAAAGAGGGCGTGGGTTCAAGTCCCATGTTTGCCACCGAGCATTATCTCAACACGAACTTTAACAAATCTATCAAAACATATATGTTTTCACTTTGTGATTATGGTGTGGAAGACTTAATGAACTATCAAATTCCGTAAAGCCATTCATACAGACTTGATTGTAGATCTTAATTGCTTACTAGCCTAAGACTATATCCAGCTGAAAAATTGAAACATATAAAACTGTGTTCCTTGTACCTGTAGTCTTGTAATACCTATTTACTTATATCATTATAATAATAATAATAATAATTTATTATTATTATTATTATTATTATTATTATTATTCTGTGGAATAAATATCAAGTTAATTAGCGACCATGTTTATTGTTGCACTTGTTAATACTAATATACCATCGTATGTATTGTATAATATACAATGCAGTATATTAATACAATAATACTCGTATCTTGGGATTACAAGAAAAAGACAAAAATCAAAAAGACCAAAATCATGAAACTCGAGTCCTGCTGATGAGATCTGCCTTTTTTTGCAGACAGAAGAGGATTGGCAGATATTTCTGAAAGCTTTATTACTAAGAAAATGTGTTTTACATAAAAATACTGAAAAATCTAAGTAGTAAGAGTAGTATACATAAAACGAATGATATTTATTTAGAAATATCTGTCCCAAAAACGTCTGCCGCGACGCAGTTCTTGTCTGCAGGTCGCTAGTTTGATTTTTGTCTTAATACCTTTTCCTTGAAAACCTACAATTCATGAGAATGCATTCACCATAGACTACATTGCAATTCCCCAGTAAACAATGTAGAAAATCAGCTTCATTGATGGTGAGAGTAAAGCATGTGGCCCCCTGATCGCAGTCGCACGCAGGCCGCTGGGGGCAGCCGCTGAGGAGGCGAGCGCGCGGGCTGTTGCAGCGGACGGCGAAGAGCGAGGCGACTTCGGCCGCAAGCGCCAGCACATATCAACGATCGAGAGCGCGAGCGCGGCGGCGGCGCGCGCCGGAGGGCTGCTGCAGCAGGGGCTGGGCGCCGGCGCCGCCTACGCCCCGGGCTACTGCACGCTGCGCAACGGCTTGCCCCTGCACGACCTCAACAACCTGGCCGGCAAACCCAAGCTGGTAAGTGACAGGCCGAGACGAGCCATTATCTCCAGCAAATCCGGAAAGGGCGGGTCGGGTCGGGTCGTATATGGTGGGTCGAGTCGAGTCGAGTCGAGTCGAGGAGTCGGAACAAATCGAAAGGAATGGAATGAATTTGGACCGAATGGAAACAGATTTTACCAAATTAATTGGATTGAATTGAATGAAATCAATCAGAACAAAACGAACATTGCATCTCATTGGATTGGATTGTATCTGAGAGGATTCGTTCAAATCGGTTTCCATATAATCCAACTTAGTTATTTTTTACATTTAAATTTGGATTACTGTTATACTACTGGAAATCATGTATGGTTTTTATTATTTTCATCGTCTTTTTACAATTTACGAGCCTTTAATTTAGAAATTGTCCATCTTCATCGTGGTTTTACTTCGTTTTCTCCTTCCCCTTGGACCCTAGTTTACATCTAGACAAGTAATGTAGCTTATTATGAACGTAAGATATTCTTATCTGATTAAATGGAATTCATAAGGTCGACTAGAAACTAACTTTCGGTCGTAATCGAATTCAAGTGAATCTAATTTGCTGTCAGACTCACGTCAGGGCGCGATAATTACCGGGCGCGATAATTGTGAAGGGAATCAGTCCCGAAGGAGTAGTGCACGTTTTTGCTGGAGGTGGCGTTATATTCCTCCTGTTGAAAGACTAGATCTCGCGGGGACCTACCCGTTGGTTGTAGAACTTTCCCCAACCATGTATCTCCCATCATCGGGGTACCGCCCAATCCGGGACATGCTCTGAGCACCTGACTGATCTCCCGCAATGTGAATAGTATTGTACATGTAAGTATGTGTATAAGTAAATGGTCAGGATAGTACAAGGAAGAGGAAGATAAGATCGCGCGTGCTCCGTGGCACGTTTATTAAAATACTACTCGCCTGGCGTTGATCAGAGAAACCACGGAATATTACCGATCACAGCAGTCGGCCGCTATCATTCTTCTAGAGACAGCGGCTCTATTTGACATGGCAATTTAGCTAGTGTCGAAAATCCTGCCACCGTCGGGAGTCAAACCTTTGGACGCCCCGGTCAGAGACACTGCAGCTACAGCCATTGATGCCCTAAGCCATCTAAGCCGGTGACTCACGTTATGATACCTTTACTACAGAATAACTACTCTAATTACATTCCTGGGAAATGGAAAATAAGCTGAACATTCGCCACATATCTATATGATATCGTCGGCTTTACTTTTCGTTCTAGGATGTTGTAGAATTGTTGTATTTGCCCAAAGGCACCCTTCAACAGAACTCAACTTCGCTCAACCATTACTGGCAAAGATTTAAATTTTTCTCACTCGGAGCTTAAGTATTCTACAAGAAGTGGCAATGTTTAGAATTTTGAAGACCGAAATTATGAAAAATAGATATTTTCAATTTCATATTTTTACATGGGGTCCAAGAGCAGAATTAAAGTATAGCTCTATAGTATTGAATAGTTTCTAAAGGCACACAGAGAACGAGAGGGAGCGGAAGAGAGAGATCGAGAGCGTGAGCGAAAGAGCGAGAGAGCCCGAGAGCCCGAGAGCCCGAGAGAGCGAGAGAGAGCCAGAGAGCGCGAGAGAGATAGGGAGCGAGAGAGAGAACAAGAGAGCGAGAGAGAGCGAGAGAGAAATAAGTGGACAAAGTGTCAAAACACAATGTTATAGATTTAAGTTCGCCATTCCATGTTTCTGTTATACCGCTCGCTAATATATAGTGAATTCGAAGTAATTTACTAAAAAGTAAATATTACAATATATTATAATAAATATAATAAAATTATATTAAATATTATAATACTATATAAATATTATAGTAATTATAATCGTAAACATTTTTTTGGCCAAGATCGCGTGCGGTATTGCCCGTATTTGGTGCCCACGTCGTTCTGTATCGAGTTCATCATTTTAGGGTCGATGTCTTAGTTGGTATTTCGCACGCCGAAGTCCGGCAATCCGCGTTCCTGGTAGTTTACACGCGAGTCTCTATCGGACGTCCCCCCTCCACGCTCTCAACGCGACACGCTCCGGTACCTGATCCCGCACGGCGAGAGTATAATGAGGATCAGGTATCTACGTTGCCTCCCTCAATGAGGTCGATTATAGTCGACTACCGCTCCGAGACTATTCGCCCTACCTATGCACATCCCGCAATTGATAGTTTTACAATGCTGCAATAAGGGCGGTTCCAAGGCGTAATGGGTGTTCAGGCGCCATATCAAGGAAACATTCAAATTTCACCCACTCTACATGCAGAACAAAAGCTTCTTACAGCTGTGATTTCGCAATAATTCTTCCTAAATTGTTTCTTGATTAATTATATCTTGCTTCAATTCTATCGATTCCAGGCAATATATTCTATTGACACATCTCTTTCTTGGTCTCGCTGTTAAATTATTGAATAAGATTGATGATCATAGGTCATGAAAAAGTACGTTTCGAGATGTCTTGCCGTTATTGCAGGAATATTGGAAAATGAAGATTGATTATTCAGTGTAAAATTGTTGTTAACAAAGCCGATTCACCAAACACTCTAATCAATGAAAGGATCTTCTGTAAACCTTTTTATGAAATCCACCCTTCGATATCAAGGTGAATGAAGATTCTTCATACGGGGGAAAATTATACATACAATGTTTTTACAATTTATTCTAATTTTCATGTATAATATACTACCACAAATAATGATATACTATGTCACACAATATTTAAAATATTTCGTTATTGTACGTCAAACAATAATTTGATATCTTAAGTTACCTATCATTTATATTAAAGAAGAATATTTGAAATAATCTCAACAACAATACGATAAACATTTTATGAACTATATGATAAAAGCTATATACAAACCAACTTCGAGGTTAATTTTCCCATCCTTAGTGATGTTACAACAATGTCACATATATAAACACGTACAATTTCAAACTAGATATTAAAAGCAAACTAGGAAAACGTTCAAAAATCAACTATATGTAACGAATAATTAATTACATGTAATGAATAATGAGTTATACTAGTTACTTGGGTAACGTGGACAAATTGAGTATTCAAATTAATAAGAATTAAATAAATTGAAATAATGTTAGACCCCAAATTCAGAGGTTAGATGTCGGAGATGGGAAGGAAGTGAAGATATTCACACTAAAGTTATTTTTATATCAGTTTTTTAATAGACAAGTTTTATAAGGTTTGTTTAACAATTTTGTGATTTCTAAACTTTTAATTTAGGCCATTTGTTTTGTATATGAATGATTTTCAAATGTATGTTACGACCAAAAAAGTGATTCTTTCGGGCTAAGTGTGAGACAAAGTAAAGTTGTCCTGAATTAACTCCCAGTTATAACAATTATAGAACAAAATTATAACTTATTCATTCTATATAACTGTTAAAAGCAATACTATTTTCAGTTTTGGTTCTCAGAATAGTCTAATTGTATAGGAAGAGTTGTGAAGCGGAAATGAAACGAAAACGTCGCAGAGGCTTGAACAATCACAGAGGTTGTTACCTCGACAAAATGTGCAGTGGTGATTCGCGCTCTTCGCCCTCCACCCGGGCACCAACACAACCCTAACCGGCTCTCTCGCAGCGCTTCTGCATCCCGTTGCTCTCATCCCTCCCCAGCTCAGGAAATTCTCAGTATTGGCAGTAGATGGTGGAGCTTGCAACACGCTCTAACCCCATTAATCCTCAGAACATTCCAGAAACTCGGGAATCGCGGACTGAATGGCGTAGAGAACACTATCTGTGGATAGTTCCAGATAATTAGTATGGGCAGACGAAATACAGAACTAGGGGCCGTTTGATGAGTAACTTGGTTTGAAACTAATAATAAGGTTGTTTTAAAATTTCGTACCTCATTTTTTTTAAATAATCCTTTCAACGTTAAATATACTTCTCCTAACGTCTCTCCCAACTTTAATCCGTTCTAAAAAGTAGATTCCTTCGAGGCTTTTACTATATTCCTTTACTTTTTCTACTTCGTTGAATTCAGCCACTTGTTTTCGTGAAACATGACTTGAAGGTACTAACAATTTATCATAATTTCCATCACATTTTCTTAAATTTATTTAGAATTGATGCGCAGTATTCCTCTATAATGGTCTTAATCGAATTCCGTATTCAGGTATACGGGATGCAAGTAATGGATTAATATTTTTGAGACGGTTGTTGTAGCCTTCCTTGGCGATAAATATGGGAGTCAAAATTTACTAGCCGCGGTGGGATTATATAAAATGTCACGTTTAAAATTCCCAGAAATTTTCAGCTCATTTCTGGAGAGGTTCAATTGATAAATCTCCATGTGCCTAGGCTTTACAAACAAACGAACAATTTCATAATAAGTAAGGATGCAACAAATGCGGCACTACAATGAAAACTAAGTTACTCATCAAACTAACTTCCTGAAAAACTCTTTGATAAACAAAAGTAAATTTTTCTGTTGGAACTTTAGTTGACTTTAGAGCTTTAATAGATTTAAAGTTCGTTCAAAATGCTGAAATTAACAGTCTATAGTAAATTTTCCTGTCCGAAAATTTATTATAAAAATTATTTATCATTTATTGTGAAAATAATGTATCACGTATCAAATTAATGCATTGCACCTTTTTTACTTGATTCTTAGTAAGAAACGAACGTGTTAGTACAACCTAAACTTCTAAACCCAACATTCATCACAACATACCCAGCTGAACACGTTGCAAATAATTATTTTTCGCTTACAGCGGTACACAAACATACGGGATTAATAATGCAAGTAATCATCAAATGGTTCTCTCTCTAGCTCTGCCTTTCATTCACTATACTAATTGAGTTTATCTCCGAGGTTTTTCAGTATTGGATCACTAACGACAAGCCTACAGTATTTTCTGATTATTGAAAAAGAATTAAATTGCCATTTATTCTAAGTCTCCAATGTATTCGCATTTATTTGTTTATTGACAAATTGTTCTTAATTGCATTTGCAAGTATTATGATACGAAAGCGTTTAATGACTTTCTCCTGATTCAGATAAACCTAATAAATTTAAGCCACACTATTCCGGTAGTAACTTGAAACCTTTCAAGCACGCGTTAAAAAATGTGAAAGGATATCGTAATTATTTTTAACGCAAATGTTTTTAGTCATTTCATGTCACTTTAAAATTCAATAAAGATTTTCTTGCAAATCCATTTCTATGGGCAATGACATGCTCTCTATAGGTAAAATTTATCAAATCCTGGTTATTTGACTAGAACATTAGCTAAAAAATAAGACAATGATATGCGCAGTCTTAAAAAATCGAAATATTTTTATCAAATAAGCGCGTGTAATAAATGCATATTAGTAAATATGTTTAACACCATAATTTGGCTCAGATAATAACAAGGTAATGTTTCCAGTAGTTTCATCACGAGTTTTTAAACTAATCTATGAATCTTAATGTCAGTGTCTTCGGAAAAGATACGAGAGCAACATTGACTTTATTTGTATGCTGGAAAACAACAACAGTCAAAAATAATTTCAAGTATGTAATAAGGACAGTATCTATGCAGGCGCGTATAATGTGGAAGGCCTCAATATGAAGTAAAGTATAAGTGATGATGAATGTAAAGGGAAATGAAATAGCTTATTCCCTTTTCACACTGCCTTTCACATTGCTTCGTGAGATAAAATTCGCGGCGTTCCACATACATTTTTAAATACTAAAACTAATGCGTCACTTCGTTATATCTCCATTTCATCTGGTAACCGTAATCTCATAATGAACAATCCGTTATTTAATTCATTTTTTCTCATAAATAATACGACTACATTAATTTCTATTTTTGTATTTCGGTAATACATTACACGTTACTAAGGATGATATCAAGATATTTACACAATCCTCCTCAAAAAGACACCTGCCCCCCCCCCCAAATTGGCTTCTGTTCTTCACACCGAATTACCATTATCACGTCGCCCGTTTCCATCTATTGCTTTCACCCGGCATTTCCCAGCTCGCGGCTCTTTCCTACGTCCCCCTACAACGAAATCGCAACAACACATCTCGTCAAGAAGTGGGTATGCCGCTTTTCCTTCGCTATTTTCCTCCTTGGTCCATTCCCCACTTGCTCGTCTCGTCTACCTCTGCGTGCGCATCGCTTGGCGTGCGGGTGGCTGCAGTAGCAGCGGCGGCGTCAGACGCGCGTGCGGCGGTAGGGCGCGCCACGAACCCATGTGCTCTGCCGCCGGCCGGCAGGCGCCGTCCCGCCGCCGCCGCCACCGCAGCCAGGCCTGCGGGCGGAGGCGAGGGAGTATCCGGACCGCGCCGCTCGCCGCGCGTTCCGCTCACGCCCGCCTCGCCCGTTCGCACCGCCCCGTCGCCCCTCGCACGCCGCCCCCGCTGCCCGCGGCCGCCCCCCGCCGCCGCGCGCCTTAGCGTCGCCCACTTTTAAAACGGCTAAACAAATTAGTGGCGGCCCAGCAGAGCCCGGTTCGCCGCGCCGCCTGCGACAATGCGGCTCGCCTTCGTCTCGGCCAAGGGCGCATCCCCGACGCCGGACTCAGGACGGTGCGGCGGTCGTAGAGCGGCGTGGCCGCGCGCGCTGCGCCGAGACGCCCGCCGCCGCGCAGGACCCTCCTCCTCCTCACCCGCCCTCTCCCGCCGCGCGCTATCCATTACGCCGCCGAACTGGGAGCGCGGTCGCGCGTTTTCCGACTCACAGCGAGCTCCAAAAATAATACGCGAGTTGGTTGTGCGAAATAGGCGCGCGGTGGGCGGGTGTTTTCCGCGAACCGCGACGCAGCGCCCTCCGGCGACACGCGTACCCACCCACCGCTTCACCGTGCCCTTGTCCCGCAATACCCGTCACTCCCTCGTCCCCTTTAGAGCGGCCTCGCGGTCCTGCACTCCTCAAGCGTCATTCCCATCCATCTGCGGCATGGCCGCGACCCACTCTCGCTCTCTGTTCTTCCTCCCCCCTCACTTGCGAGGGCCCGCCTTCTGCTCGCCACCCATTGCTTATCCATATCGGCTATTGCCGCCGCTACCGTTATCGCTCCATCGTGCCACCATCGCCCGCCCACCCATCGCCCGCCACCCATCGCCCGCCACCCATCGCCCGCCACCATCGCCGCCACCATCGCCGCCACCCATCGCCCGCACCCATCGCCGCCACCCATCGCCCGCCATCATCGCCCGCCACCCATCGCCCGCACCATGCGCCTCGCACCCATCGCCCCCCCATCGCCGCACCCATCGCTCGCCGCCCTCACCCGCCGCCATCACCCGCCGCCATCGCCCGGCGTTCTCCCGCGCCATCGCTCCCGCCATCGCCCGCCGCCATCCCACCGCCGCCCATCACCCGCCGCCCATCACCCGCCGCCCATTACCGCGCCACCGCCCGCCAATCCCAGAGCCCCGCCCGTCGCCAGCGCCTGCACGATTCGCTCTCTGCGTCCTATACATCTACCGCAACGCACCCTCCCCCTACCCCCTCCCGCCCGCGCCACGCGGCCCCTCACAGCCTCGCCTCTTGTTTCGCGTTCTTTTCTCCGACGAGCGCGCGCCCAGGCCTCGGCGGCTATGAGCCGAGCCGCTCCCCCCCCCCCCCGCCGTACGGGTGGGGTGGCCGTACGGCCTGTTGGCCGCGGGATGACATTTAACGCCCTGGGCCGCCCGGTCGCCTGATGAGTGTGTACCGCCCCTCCGTCCCCGCCCCCCGCTACCCTCGCCGCTCTCATGCCCCCCCCCCACGTCCTCGCCAGCCGCCGCCTCCGCCCAACCGCGTTTCGCCGCCGCCCCGCGTCATTACTTCCCTTGCGACATTTCCTTACGCGCTCCGAAAAAAGCACGCTTCAAAGAAAAGATGTAGTAATAATTGCTAGACAAAGAGAAAGCCTCGCCAGACCGTAGCTTCACCGCCCGCCTCTTGCTCTCCGGCATAAAAGTTCACCGCGGCCCCGCACAAACCAGACATTCCGCGATTTGCAAATAAATTCGTTAAAAGCAGCGCCGCTGTAAAGAGCAGCGCGCGCGCGAGGGCGGCGCAGAGGACGGCGAGGACGGCAAGGATAGCAGTGAGGACGTCGTTGAGGCGGGCGTCGCGCAAAGCGACGCCGCCAGCGGAGCGGGAGCGGGAGAGGGGCGGGGAAAAGAGACGGGCTGGGAAAGGATTGCGTACCGCCTGGACTCAACCGCGAAACTCTGTGGGGAATTCCGCGCCGATGACGGTGCCGTCATCAACTAAACCCTAGCCCCCGAAATGCGAAGCCACACACGCGCTGCGTGTTACGAAGCTTCTGCAGTGAGGGACGGCGCTTCAGGAAAAGGGCAAAGGCGTTTCGGTGCCTCTAGTGGCACGTTTTTAGGGGCGGTAAAAAGTAAATAAAATAAAAAAGCGAATAAGCATCCTGCGTCCGACTGATCGGTGCAATCTGCAACTGGTTTATAGACATCCTTGTCTTCCCCTGTTTTTAAGGGTGTCATTCTCGAGAGCTGTCCCGGCGCCACACGGTCTAGTTCCGTCAGTGCCCGCAGAAGGAAAGGGAGGAATTGATATGCGCCCTTCCTCTACCTTCAGGGTGTGTTTGGATTTTTGGAGGATTCAGGACATGAAACCGGCGTGTAGAAATGTTTGTGATACAGTCTTCACATCATTTCACTACTCCTGCCACGCTGCATTAAGTATTGTAATGCAAATCTGCCCAACATGTTAGATTCATGGCATTATGGCATTGAAACTGCCCGCGGCATGATGCATTGCCGAAAAGAATTGTAATGAAATTTCTGCATACAAAACTAGCGGAAAAAAATGGGAAAACCTTAATCGTCTCTTAAAATGAGAAACATTAATCCTCGTTGTCCGAACAGCCGATATCATTCAGGCAGTAGTGCCGTAGCGATCTCTGACTGAAGGTTCGCTGATTCGAGTCCCGCCTTGGGCATGGTTGTATTTGTGTTCGCTCCTTCACTCCTCACCATTATCTTATCATATCAAATCATACTGTTAACAATACCGTAAATCTATAGTGGTCGCTAATTTCCTGGCCGTTCATGCGACATTAAATAAATTAAAAAAAATCTATCCTCTTGGTTACATTTTCTGGTAATTAGTAATAAGGAACTGAAACAAAAGTATCCTCTACTGGAAGACTGAGAGAACAAAACGATACACCCTCCTACGAAACTTCTCTTCCCAGTACTGATTTTAAGTATTACTTGAGACCTCATTATTAACTCGTTTGCCCGTAGCTACTTTGGGTGGGAGTCTAAGAGTGTTGCTTTGAGCATGCATGGTGTAATGAGACAGCGTTTTTATCGTTTAAATTTGGGGTATTTAAAAATTTATTTTTCTTATACTTCTATTTTAGTGTGTCTGAAGACTGTTTCTTCCAAATCTTGTATTATCTATCTTTTGGAAGCCAGAATGCTTCTAATTCACTTATGGCATACAGGGAGACAGTACAAATTTTACAGAAAGTTTCGTGAGATGCTACATTTTTGACTGAGATGATAATTATCATTTAAGCATGAAGTGTACGAATCGCCGCGTAGTTAAATGAAAATCACGAGGTATTTCCCTCTATTCTATAATTATTTTTTATCAATTTACTCGACATAAACCTTACACTCAACCATAATTTCACGTCTAACTCTTTGTATTTATATATCAGCATCGAAGAATCCCATTAACACCACTAGACTAACATTATTTTAATTGTTTTTGCGACAGTTCCACGGTATTATCACATTTTTACTCTTTTCCTTACACTCGTTAATCTGTCTCACGAAGTTTTGGTCAGTGGTTATCAATTTATTAGCAGTAATTTACTTATACTGGACATTATATTTATCTGTCACTTTCTTAGTATTTAAGTAATGTGACAATGAATAGAAATATCTTCAATATATTCTTCAGTAATCTGCTCTAAAATACCATAAAAACTTTATGGTTTGTTTTTATTGTCAGGTGTAGTTTACTTGATCATTTACAAAGAGAAGCGTAATTATATACTTCCATTATTACTCTATAAAACATCTCTCTCAAAGCTTTCAAGACTTCTTACTTCTGTTGCTTCTTCGCGTCGCAAAGAAACTATTTAGGAATCCACCGTTGGGCAAATCGTCGCTAATCGGACATGCATAATTGCAACGAAACGACCACGAGGCTCGGAAGTTTTCGTTTGTATTCATTTGACATGAATCATTCTTTGGGGTATTCAACGACCTTTTTGAAAGCAATTAATAGTCTCGGTTCCCAATCCTCGCGGAAAGAAATCAGACGGCCAAAGAAGAAAATAAAGCTACGATACAAACGAATGTCTCGGAGGTGAAATGCAGATTGACCCTAAAGAAAATTTCCCTAAAGATGCAAACAAATATGAATTATAAGTGCATGTTATTTCATAATATTTAATTACAAAATGCCCGTGAATAAGTAATTTAATCTATGACCTATATTTGAGACAATATTTAAATACTGTATTACACAAAATAGTTACATTTATATAATTTTTAATTTGACGTGTCGATTCTAGTAGTACGTTATATATTATTGGGTATATGAAACTCTTATTACATTTAATTTTAAAAATGGATTATACCACACAAAATAATTATAATAAACAACTGTTTATTTCTTTCAATACGTTACATATTTTATTTAGTCAAATTAGTTTTACCAGTTTTATATTGCTTTTAAAATATGTGAAAATATATAAAACTTTGTTTCAAAAAAAGAATGCCTTGGTGTTTGTAAGTCTTAAATATATAAAATTCAATTTATGATATTTCATTTATTTTACTTGGCTGAACATGATAAAGTAAGAGGGAGAACCTGATGATTTTCCTTTTCAAAAACATCAGGGCTAAAATAATTTACAATTATAATGTTTTGGATTAATAAAATTCTCAAATGTTTTACAATACACAGAATTTTTTCTTGAATAAAGCACATTCTTGCACGACAGTGATAGGTACACAAATTTCAAATTTGAAGTTTTATACAAGGTGTCCAAGAATAGATGAAAAAATCAACTGTCATTATAATAGTACACGTGTATTCAGCAACTTTTATTTTTTTACACCTTTTTAAGAAACTTCGTCATAATATTTAGGCAATCATTTCTTGCGACCAACCGGCATTGTCATAATAACCAGTTGATCTGCCGCCTTTATTCCGAAATAGAATAAACCAGTTGAAATGAGCCTCGCTGCTAGGCAAAAAGGTGCTGCGGAGATCGGAAATGAGAGCAAACTCATCAAGTACTTTTCAAAGGTTCGAAGACAGGCATGTCAAGGTCGAGGGCAAGGTAACAAGTTTACTAGAGCTTGCGAGCTCTGCATCTAGAGAAATTGGCGCGAGAGTGAAAAGTAAGGGTAGTACAATGTACAACTTTCTATGCAGTGGCTGTAAGTCACTGGATACCTGACTCGTTCATGACAGTCTTTGGGAGAAGTTACTTGACAGCTATTGTCACAAATTAAACTATATCAATTCCCATTATCTCTTTAAAGCAAATAAATCATCCATTAAAATGAATCGGTCTGATTTCAAATTCTCAATTCAGAATATTAATATAAAAAAATTAAATCAAAAGCATCTTTGTTTTGTAATCCTGTTTATTTAAGAGTAATATAAAAATCATGACTTTTCTACAGTCAGGTTAGGAGGTATAAGAGACAAATATTATTGTGTATTATTAACTTTGAGGGATAGAGTAGTTGTTTTTATTATATTGCCAACGAGTCTGCCATTTTTTGGCGTGCTATAAGTTCTGAAGTATATCCAGACGAAGAGTATTACGATAAGTTGTGTGATACAGTTCGAAAAAACAATCTAAAAACGAAACACCCAAACAATTATCTTTAGTGTATGTTGTGTAAACTCTCGTCTATTAAAAGCAAGATGAATTGCTCGAATGAATTACTAGATGTGTGTTTCGTTGTTGTTGTTGTTGTTGTTGCTTCATACTGTACCACAACATATAACTTAGTATGCATCTTTTAATTTCAAAGAGGGATTAATAAAAGGCTAAATAGTTGGGACTGTAATAACAAAAAGCTATTGACCTACCCTCATGACCCAATATTTCATTAAACGTTACGCGGCGCGGTCTGTTTTAAAATCCAAATCTACCAAGCGACCACAGGTTGGCACGCTAAGATGACAATTAAATAAAATCTTAAGAAATTATTAACAGAATAAGAGGATTCCTCATGACTCCCAAAACTAGCTCGTAAACCCAGATGAAACAAACGATCACTGAATTTTCGCAGTATATTCAATATGGAAATTTCTTTCCTATTTTACATTAAGTATTAAACTCCATTGCATTCACGCAAATAATTCAGTGAACAGGTAGATCTCATTAAATCTACTAATCGGAAACTAGAAAAGAGCGCACGTATTCCAAGCACTAATGTCATTTTGCACTTACATCCAGCACTCACGATGCTGGATACCAGGATTCGCATAAAATGTCATTAGGTGGTAAAACACAACGGAAAAAAAACAGGAGTTCAAATCTATAAAGATTTAAAATAATACAAATACGGTTTTATAGACGTTCTATATCAGGACCTCGCGTAACCTCTGCGTCTTCCACGAAGCGAACCGTTTCATCAACAGCGCTAGGAATGTTACGAGACGTCTATCAACTGGTGACACATTTCGTAGCGCGTTCTTTCAGGTCAAAGGGCGAAGATCACATCTAACTCTGCCGAATCTTGTTTTAAGGATCTCCTAAATCTATGTTGTTTTATTTGAAATGGAAATAGCACCTTAGATACGCTCTTGGCGACTATGATTTAGCTACGCACTTTTTCGAAAACATGTTTCCGTTGCAAAAGTAAAATTGATATATTTTATTTTGAATTCATTTAATTGGTTTATTTTTTATTTAGTCATTTCTTTACTTTATTCTGATCGTTTAAACCATACTGTATCTCTGCAGCAATACCCTTATATAAAGATGAAATTTAGAGGGAACATTTGCCTTTATAATATTTATTTATTTATTGTATTAATACATTCCCGACTTACAGAACCTGTTACATAACATAACTGTTCTTGTCACCCCACATTCTCATAGAGACAATTGAGTCTCTGACGGAACCATTGCCGTGCCTCTTGATTTACGAATCAGTAATTTTCGTAAAAAAAAAGAACTTACTCAAGAGTGGCAGCATATCTTCCACCAGTACTGCTATCTATAACTATAACACTCAACATAGTAATCAAATTTGTCAGGTGTCGATATCAACAGCTCACTGGCAAAATTTCACATACAAGAAATGTATATTGTTTTACAACACACTGCCAGAGGAGATTAAACGATAAACTTCGTACGTAAGTTTTAAGTGCCAAGAAAAATATTTTCTGCTGCATAACTTTTTCTATATAAGTAAATATAATACTGAGCATCAAAAAATAAAATAATATTAGTTTTAACAACGATATTTACTGTATTGCTTACCATTTTGAGAATTTGGCTCTACAATTCTAAATGACTATGCATGTACCAAGAATTGTACCTCAGCGTCAGGATCAATGTCCCCAATCTCGATCAGGTTTTTCGTTCATCTTCCTTGGTCCTTAGAGAGAATGCTGAGATGGTCCCTTGTTTTGCTTCTGGACATCAATGTAGCTTCAGTACCCGTGCACCTTCACTTGAACGCTGTTGGAAATGTAGATAGTGATCGTTCTCCATTTTCTTGCTGCACTAAGTCGATTTATTCACATAGAAAACTCGGAACAACAACCTAAATTTGTAGATGATTTGCCTTTGCAAATAGTTTTTATTCCACAGGAATAAATATGTTTTTAGCAACTCTAGCCAAAAACGCTCTCTGTATTCATAATTCATCTTCATTTAAATGAGTTAAGACCGATATCCGTGAACCCAAGCAACCGTGCACCGATATCACTTCTCACCATAATATATTACAGTTTTAACTGATTTTCGATGATAAATAAAAAGAAAAAATAGGCTGATAACGCGATGTAGCGGCCGCAGTGCCGGCGTGACGGAGGCTCTGGCCGATTTCAGCACAGCAGCAGGCTGTAAGGTTACGAAAGACCCAACGTTAATCGTTGCAAAAACCCTACTACAGTTAATAAAGCAAAGTAGACCTTCACGGCTTGATTCACTATTCAAATTACCTTCCGGGCTGGACGGCCGTGGTCTACAGGAAATTCTGTTACCAGACGTTTCGTCTGCTTCTGCGAAAAACATCTCTAGACCTATAGTCCACGACCGTCTAGCTCTGAATGTAATTTGAATACTACTTACAGTTTTTTATACCATTTAAACATTTATTTACCTGCATTTTTCATGATGCTGTACAAGCTTGTTAACTTTCATGTCCATCCGAGTATCGGGCACGGTCGGTGTTGCGTGTTGTAAGAATGCGCGGAACGGGAAGTGATCTGCCACACCGAGGACTGGACTAACGTAGTTAGCTTCGCACAGAACACACGTATATGAAAATGTGGCAGTCGCTTGGACAAGAGATCGCGAAATTAGCATAAATAACATTGCAAGGCTCATTGTTCTTTCCCGATCGACTGTCCACAGTATCCTACAACACCAAAACCTTCTTTTGATTCTTTTTGCAGTCCAGCATCTTTTAAACGAGGTGATAGCCAATTCAATGTGACCTCTAGTCCGCGACTTCAGTGACAAGTCTTTCATGAAACTTTCATTTTGTAAATGCTTGGGACTAAATTTCTTTTTCTTGAGTTCTTCTCGCACAGTCTGTTATAAATAAAAGTTCGTAGTTGTGCCAGCATTATTAGGAACCATTTCAGTGCCAAAACAAATATGGGAAACGAAGTTCGAAATATATATTTCAACAGTTTGAAATAAACACGTGAAAGAGCATTGCGTGGAGATATCATTAACGTTAACTTTTTTCTAAAAGTATGTAATAAAAATGGTTTATATCACAAAGTAACCGACTGCTGACAGACAGTCATAACATAAATTTCGCCTTGCCATTTTTGACATGTTTCAAAGTTGTTTTTTCGCCTGGTCTGAAACCCCTGTACAAGAAGCCACAAATACTGAAATTAACGCAGCCGTTCCCTAGATCACAAATGCTCCTAGTCTCGACGATTGCGTGCCAAATCCTTTCAGACTCACAGACTCAACCTGTGATCTCGCCCTCCCAAAGGCCGTAGTAGCCACTTCTCACGGAAGGTCACGAATGCTTTTCTTATCTGAAAGTTGCCAGGTACTAACAATAAGCGGTGGGGGCAAGCTTATTTGGGAACGTATGTTGAGGAAGAAAGGTATTTTTCTTCGATAATACTAACCTATCGTATGTAAATTGTCGCAAATTTGCAGCAACAATAAATCTTTGCATTATCATGAAACAGCCGTGTTTGAACATCACGCCAAGAAAAGCCGGTTTTGACAGCCATTTAAGCTCACATGAAAATATTAGTTCGTTACCACAAAAATCCGTTGATGAATTCGACTAAATCAGAATAAGTTTCCAGCGAAAGTATGATACAAGAACGAATGTGAAAATTAAGTTGATATCTACGGTCTTTAAATATTATACTCGAAAATACTGTGCATTATCAATGAATTATGGAAAAAATATAATCTAGTATTAATATACACGTAGTTGATTTGCCGCTAAATATGCGGTCGGCAGAGGTTATAGACATGATGAATGGTCGAGAAGTTACAACTACCAATATCATCCAAAACAGCATTTGAAAGTTCCAATTTGCTTCGAAAACGTCTATTTGCGTTCTGGCAACCATTAAAAGTTAGGTTTGTTTGTTAGGCTAACGAGTTGAAAAAGTTCGCAGTATGATGGTCGAAACGATGTCAACACTGCTTAAGACGCAGCGTCTCCGGAACACCCAAGACTCCATTGTCCCTTATTAGAGGCGGGAATGATTTATGCTATCGAGCATCTGGCCGCCTGTGTTCTATCTTACACTCTATATTACACTCATCAAAACGAAATGAGACATTTCAATTCTCCGGCAAGTCAAATGCCACATTTTCTCAAGAAATGCAGTTTTATTTTCCACTGTGTGTTTTTATAAAACAATATGATTATGCTTTACATCTATAATGTAACAAATGCACAGTAGCCCACGTTCTGCACTAAAACGTCACTGAAAATATTGACATCGATCGGTCGTTTATTTGAAAGCTTGTGTATTTATTGCCGATGAGCACTTCATTGACTGATAGACGTTCAGGAGACTATTACACTTGATCTTTTAAAATTTTATCGAAAAATATTTTGTCATATGTCAAATGATCACAATTAAAGTATCACTCTTAACATTGAACGAACATATTAGCATGGATATTCTAATATAATGATGATACAAAAGCCCTAATCCATATGTATTATAACAGCTTTTTATTTATTTTTGTGATTACAAAATTTGTCTTAAGCTAGTTTATGATTTTTCTCATAGGAAGAAATGTAAAGTAATATACTTAAAATGGAAAAAAATGAAGTAAAAAAGAAGAAAATTAATTCTTATAATGAAACAAAGTGTTCGTTATCACATTTTCTCTAGTTTGAAGATTTATGCTAGCTTACTTCAATAGTGATATATGCTCTGTGAACAGTGGTGGTGTGGAGCGAAATGTTATCATTCACAAATGCACCAGCTTTTTGCTATAGTGAATGGTTCGCAATCGCTGATTGATTGTGATGTTACATTACGTTATTTCCCCAGTCTATATAGACTCTGATTGCATTGTAGCGGAAATGGGATGTAAACGACATTATGTGCTCACAGAACTTGAAAGGTACGCAATTCAGGTAGCTATATTCACGAGGATCATTTTACAACTACAAAGTCTTTCTGAACACAATCGCACAGCCATGATGCTCGCTCACTTCCACAGAATGCATTTCAAAATGTTGGAATAATTGCATTTTCACCTGTTTTCGAGCTGATAAATTTTACTGTCAAATACTATTCTCATCTAACTTTTTCTAGTTATTGATTTACCTCTGGGCACTATATTTCACAAAATAATATGTAGAGAGGAATATCGTAAAAAGATATATACGCGTGTATCGAAAAGCACATCTACTAATATTTATTCTTTTATTACGTGTAGGATAATAATAAAATTGAAATATTACTGATAGCAATAAATGCCACCTGGATATGTTCTGCATCCGCAACTAAACTGGATGAAGTGCAAATAGTTTATTTCCAATGCAGGAATGTTTAATACTTTATCTATTAATATGTTTTTATACAATGAATGTATAACTTGCGATGAATATTGTATTATAAGATCGAATGAATAAAGGCGATAGTAAATTACTAAGAATAGGTTCCATTCATTCCTTGAATTTCAAAATGCACACTCACCTTGTGAAAATTGTGAGTGTGAAAAAAGTTTGTTTTTTTTTAGAATTTCATACTGAGACAGCTCACTAACATTTGATCATTCAGCAGAACTTAAGAAAAAAGCTGTATTTGAGCACTGATTACAAGTTCTAAAATTAAACCTCGTTAATTTGAATTTCATAATCTCTACAATATTAGTTGACCTTTAGAGAATTATTTTTCATTCGAAAGATGATATGAGGATAACGCCACATTTGAACAGATAATATAAATTAAAATTAATAGGATTAATATGAACCTAATATGATTAAACATAAAATATTTCACGTCTGTTTTGCTACGCCACAATTTACCATCTTTAACTATTAAGATTTGAAAACCTTCGAACTGTGACAGCAGAAAATTTCTCGCTGGATTGGTAAGCCAATAGTGGCCGAGATAAATGTACATTACGTATTTGGTGTCATTTGAGACCAGTATCTGCATTAAGACTCACTCAATTATCCCTATAATTTATATTTTGTTTATAAATCTACTTTTATTTTCATAGATACACTGATATATGTCTGTTATTCAAATGTTATTCTAACTCCCTAGTAAACTTCACAAACTTGGTAATTCAAAACGTCCCCAATTGGAATAATTTGCTGATCCCTTCACTAACGAGATTCGCAACATCGCTAAACAGCCAAAAGTAACGGGGATGGTGCCCAGAAAGCCGCATTGAAGTTTCCCGGCGGACAGAACGCCCCCGACATCAACGTCTGCTCCGTCCATCGCCCAAGACCACAGTGTCGATAATCCGCCCCCGCACGGGGCCGAACTCGCCCCTCCGGAGGCTGCGGGAGGAGCCGGCGGCTAACTCACCGTATCTAACGGGCAATGGGGAGCCTTTGATCCAGGCGAGGGGCAGGTGGCGGGCGAACTCTCCAGAAGGGCGTGCAGGCGCCAGGG
>BOPP01000161.1:1320662-1368145 GCA_017312745.1 Gryllus bimaculatus | reverse complement strand
TCTCGCTCTCTCTTTCTCTCGCTCTCTCTTTCTCTCGCTCTCTCTTTCTCTCGCTCTCTCTTTCTCTCTCTCTTTCTCTCTCTTTCTCTCTCTCTTTCTCTCTCTTTCACTTTCTCTCTTTCTATCTTTCTCTCTTTCTCTCTCTTTCACTTTCTCTCTCTTTCTTTCTATCTCTTTCTCTCTCTCTCTTTATCTCTCTTTCTCTCTATCTCTCTTTTTATCTCTTTCTCTGTCTCTCTATTTACTTCTCGTTAACTCTCTCTCTCTATATCTAACTCTCTCTTTATCCCTATATCTCTCTTTATATCTATCTCTCTTTATCTCTATCTTTCTATCTTCATCTCTCTCTCTTTATCTCTCTCTCTCTCTCTTCATCTCTATCTCCCTCTTTTTTTCTGTCACTCTCGTCACTGATTTTGTCTTTCTATTCCGCTTCCCTGATTCACTCTCGCACTCATCTCTTTTGACATTTGTTCCAGGTTCTTCTGTACATCCTCAACCCCAATCCTCTCCTTTTACGTTCCATAATGTCTCTCCTGCCCTTCGTCCTCACCCCTACCATCATTCCTCCACATTCGTCTTTCTCATCACTTGGTCCCATTCTCTTCCGCACTTTGTCGCAGTATTTCTTCCAAGTCGCACATAATTATCCCTCGTTATTTTCATCTTGTCCCTTTCTTTCCCTCCCGACTTTGCATCTCCATTTCTCTCTCTTTACCTGGCGTGTACTCTTCTCTTACGACTTTTACCTGTCGCTTGATTTTTCTTTAGCTTCACCTTTCTGAGTTTTTGTTTTTCTCACTTGACCTTCTTTCCTGCCCCTATCTCCAATCATTCAGCCCCACGTTTCTCTCTGATTAGATGACCTCGTTTTCATCCCCTGCCTGTCTATCGTCACTGCTCTCTTTCGTTTCTTGAATTCCTTCTTGCTTCGCCGCTCAACGCACTTTTCACTCGTTTTAGTCGCTCGCTCATTTTGCTCGTCCAGTTCTCTCCCGTCGCTCTCTTTTGCTTTTTTACACTACGTTCGTTATTCTTTTCCATTTCATTTTCCAGCCATTGTTTCCTTCTTTTCTCATTCCCTTCATCACTCTCTTTCCTTTCAGCATCCCGCTTCTTATGCCCAGTTCCCATTCCCATTCCTGCGCTCCCATACTGCACTCTACTGTCTTTTCTGACTCTTCTGGGTGTGCGAAGAAAATCGTAGTTTCTAAATCGATGTCCCCAGCGTAGCAAGTAAACCAATGAACACATACTCGTTAATTGCTAGTCGTCTCACCGTTTACATCAACGTCAAAATGAAATGGATAAGTTTCCTGTAATTGTAGATTTTTTCGCCAGGTGCCGTACGTTCTCAACTGTTACGTAAATTCAGAAGTGTTTAAAAGTGAAAAACGGGTCATCGGTCGCTTCTGCTTTATAACTGATTAACGATATCTTTTATCATCATTTCTAAGAGAGGCACCATTGATAGCATTTCTTTTCCGAAGGGGCCTGCACTATACTAAACGCCGCTTGAGCGTCAGTTGAGAATGCTAATCAAGTTCAGATTGAAGCGGCTTCTCTCTCTCTCTCTCTCTCTCTCTCTATATATATATATATATATATATATATATATATATATATATATATATATATTCTCTTTCTCGCTCTCTCTTTCTCTCATCTTCTCCGTGCTGCCGTACGATATCCAGTATATCTAATTCAATTCGCTCCGCTTTAGATCAGGTTAGCCGGGTTGCCCTTCACAGCAGGGCGCGCATACAACGAAGCATTGACATTGATCAGAATTCTCAGCTGACATCTACTATAACAGGCCCATCTTTCTTCCTGCAAAGAATTGCAACCTATCGGAGTGATTCATGCGTCAATGTGACATATTACCAAAATCCGTCTACACGTGGCAGTGTTCAACCAATGGAATAGAACCGTGTTTCTTCTCTTATGAGAGTTCCAAGGGAAAGTGCAATCTCTACAAGGTAATTTAAAACTTCACCACTTTTCCACGCTGACTTTCCACACATACTGTATCTGCGCAATGTCGATTCAGCTTAATGCAAAATCAATAAAACATTACTCACAGTAGTATGGATAATGCCCTGTCAAAATATCAAGCATCGTACAAAGCAGTGATGCCATTGTCATTTGCATTACGTTGCCTGTGTTACTGTCCTGTGGAGGCCTGGCAAAATTGTAACTCGAGAATGTCCTTATATTTGTATCATGACCACACTATCCACTTTCAGGTATCATGAGTATTATCCTATGACACTACATCGGTGAATAGCGCGTGTATGGTTTCCATATTACGCGGCTATCTATCAACGTCTGTCACTGACATACATAAAATGGTGCTACATATACATCAAACGAATTAATGAACAACATAAATAAGATAGAAGACTGGTTCTAAATGGATTCTATGGTTTGCTACTCGTGGATTCGGCTATTCAATAGTTGATGCCCATTTATTTTGTTCAGGTGTGTGCTTTTTGAATTATGGCAACCTCAAAATACAGTCGGAATTTGACATACACACTTATTGACAGTTTTGTAATTTCTGAAGCGTCATAAAAAAGTATTTATACAGTTAACAATTGAAATTGGATTCAAAGCAAGAGCAATCATCGAATATGAAATGACAATGGTTTTTCTCGCGTTGCCTACGGCAATACAATGTAACTTTTGGATGAATAGAAAATCATTTCAAATATTCAAGTGAACTACCAGTAAATACAAAATAAAATCGTAATTTAAATTAGATTTCTGAGAACATTTTTTAAGAATGTACCTCTAAACACACACAATAACGAGAAGAATATACGGAAAACTGTCAAAATAAATGTATGAAACGTTTAAAGTTTTCGTTCAAACCTAAATGAAAATCGAGGGTAGGTAGTGAAAACAATGTGGAGAGAGGGATGGCAAGAACACATTACTGCAACTATACCTTCAATATCATCTTTCATGTGAAGAGATTCATAACTAGCTCACAACAGTGCCATCGTAACCCAAGACCGTACTGGACCACAGTCCGCACTTGAACACACGGCCACATGCTAATTTGTTGAAGTAAAGATTGTTAATGGAAAGGAATTTATGTGATATGTTCTTACCTATGATTGCGTAAAATCGATGATAAATGATAAACAAGAAACATATGATTTATTTATTGATTTATTTATACGATTTTATATTTCGCATTTTTCTAGTGCATGTTTGCATGCTTATACTTATTTATACTATTTCCAAAAGCATGTTTACTCATTTTTGAACAATTTATATGTTTTAAACGTATTTATGTTGTTGAAAATCCGCACACAACTGTTGACACTAAAGAATATTCTAACTGTCCTCCCGACGTTACATTAATATTGCGTGAACAAAATAATGTAAATTTTTCAGTAATTCTACTAACAGTACAAGAGCCCCATTTCGCAAACATTATCGCGCTATATCTTTCCCGATGATGAGATACAGACAGAACCCGATGATGAGATACAGGCGTTGTTGCGACAATACAATAAACGGGTTGGACCCCTGTGAACATTCCGCATTCTTTAAGTTATTATTTTAAAAGTGAAAATTACTCTAAACTAGAACCCAACTTCGAAAGAGCTTTTGGCTACCCGTATTACGAAGTGGGAGTACTCTCCAAAAAAATGTAATTGAACATTCAAAACGACTCATCTCGTAGGTAACGACAGCGAAAAAAACTCGTGTCGGTACAGGGACTTAATCTGCTTGAACTGCGGATCCTCATTATCTGCCGACTACTAATTTTACGACAAAAATCTTCGTGATGGAGTTCATGGCGTGGGGAGGGGGTAATTCCCTATGTACCAGCAAACGCATGGTTTGATATCGATCGTTTATTATAAACGGTGCGAAACGTCCTCTTTCTTTAGTGCGTCATATATAGAGATACTGCAGAGAATCGTACCTGTGTTCGAAAAGAAGCAAACAAGTCGATAGCAGGGTCGTCCGGCTAAAAGTCCGACAGGTAGAGGCTGGCATGTGGCAGTTCCTGCAACTGTCGCGAGCGGGCGAGAATGTTATGACAGCGAGCTCGGCGTGGCGAGGACGAGCTCTCAATTGTATGGCTAAGAGAAAATCGATTGTCGGTTTCGTGCCAGTGATGCGGATCTCTGGTCGCCTCGTACGACCCCACTTCAACAACGCGACTGCAGAGTAGCGGTCCACGCTCACAAGAAAGAATTTGGAAGTGTTAGGCGTACTAATAGGACACATTACATACAACTGCATCGCGTTATTCTTTCAAACTAGTATACGCACAAACCCTGCACAAATTTTTACTACGTCTATATTATACATCTGTTAAGACATGTTCAGTACAAATATTTCCGAAACAGGAATTAGTGATTTCAAATATTTAATTTCTACCAAATATAAAAAAACGACAGTTATTCTAAACTATCGCACACTTTCTACCCCAATAATACTTGTTTAAACAAATTGTATAACAACTACCAGAAAGAGCGGAAATAAATAAGTACTCAGTATGTTGCCTTTAGATTCATGGAGAAAAAATTCAAGGACCATGATATTACTTTTCTAACTAAAGGCAAAAATGTGCAGCAATGTGATGTTGATTCACAATGAGACTACTTGCCAGGGAAGCTGCCGTTTGCAAATAAAAAAACCAAATCTACATTCAATGCAGTTTTCAAGTCAAATTAATATTGATTTCTTGCTTATATAATACACATAATTTACTTGTCTACCGTTACTGACATATCAGATTTTGATATTTTAATAAATAGTATGTTAATAGGTATCCTAGTATGCTACGCGAAAACATTGTACTCTTTATGCAGAAAATTATCATACAGAAAATAAAGGACTCTCGTTGTGGATCATTTCATAATGCCATTTGGCTCGTGGAGATCGGTGTGGTGCAGTGGAGAATGAAATCAGAGAGACCACTGCACTTTTTTTCAGCCGATCACACGAACGCATGGCAGAATATCACTGTTTCTATGTTTATTTCCCCATTTAGGTAGATACTTTGATTACCCATCAGGGAGGGTTCTGTAATAATTTACTTCACGTTCACCCACTACAAGCCTAGATAATTTGGCCAACATTAAAAAATTCTCGACGAGGAATCATACGAAATTATAGTATTAAAATCAATTTCCGCGTATTTCCATGTGGTTAAGTGGAACTCACTTCCCAAATTTAGTGGTATTAATTAATAATATACTGTGATTAAGCAATGACACAACATAGTAAATAGAACAATATGATACATCAGAATCCCTTAGTTTATTTTACTCACAAACTAACAAAAAACATTGGGCATATATTAGGTTTCTTGTGGAAATCGTACGCACTTGACACAGTGAAACCTCCATATTATCTGTGAAAAAACTGTTGAAAGTCTGCTTTCTAACTATCGCTTTAGAAAAGTGGGAATAGCATTTTAATTAGCAAGAGGTTAGAAGTGATAGCGTATATAAGGATCTTCTTGTTCAACAAACCGCAATGCTCGATCGCCACAAAATAGCAGACCAGCCGCATTACTTTCTATGGTAATTAGAAATAAATATATGTGGTATAGGTCGTTAATGAATTGCATAGTATCAATATAGGAGAATATTTGGCTGAATTCAGATCATTTCCAAAAAACGTCATCTTGTAAACTAGAGCGATGTGAACAAATTACATCGGGATGTCTCGATTTGGCAATTTATTTATTTATTTATTTATTTATTTATTTATTTATTTATTTATTTATTTATTTATTTATTTAGTTCATTTAAATTGTACGGCGTAGACAATACCATGATACAGCTTAGTCTAGTTACTACTGACCAATTAACTACCGATTGATAAATAGTGTGCTTCATTACCAGGGCCGGATAGATTACGCGTGGTCCCCTTCCAAAAAAATATTATAAATTCACTAAAAGATAACTAATTAAAATATAATAATATGTTTTACTTAAACAAATTGAAATTAACTAATTGCTTTAAGAATTGAACTATATTTATTTTATTTCAACACATTTTTAATTTCGTGTATGCAAATACATGTTTACTTTCTTACCGCTTCAATAGCATTTTTAGTCGAACCTGTAGAAAAGTTTTAAATGTAACCTTTTTAGTACAGTCGACTATTTAATTAATAATAAGTTTACAGTTACAAACATATACTCACATAGTTACAAAATAAATCTTTTTGGGGGAATATTTTATGATATTTTTTCGGGGAGTGACAACCCTATGCATGACCCCCCCCCTAAACAACAGCTTATTTTGCTTGTACGGAAATCCGTCCCTGTACTTTGCAGGCCTTTCAGACACTTTATTTGTTCTTCCTTAACACTTTATTATCTTGAGTCAACCATACGGTTTTTACAGTTCATAGGCAAAATAAACTAAACCGTCCTGGAACTTCTACATGGAATAGTAAGTTAATTGTACGTTCTCATCTCGCCCCTCAAAAGCGACTGTCATTATGCATACGAGTAGATCCATATTTATTTATCTGTGAGTTCCATCCACCCTGCTCTAAACCAAGCAACAGCGATCCACAGTCTGAAAGATTGTAACTTGGTACTTTGGAAATGGACTATATGTGTTTATTTTCCATTGCAGAATCTAAAACACTATCAATTTCTTCAGAGAATATAGTACTTTCTAAACTTTATAACCTGATACCAAGGGAAAATTCTGACTTGAGCCTGTCTATTAAGTAATTTGATGTAAGTATTCAAGGGTTTCTTTTTTTATTTTGCAACATTCGTCTTTCATTTTTTAAGATGTATTTCAAGAGAGTTCTTTTGAGACACAAACACTGACTTTTACTGACGTGGGTACACTTACAATTCACATGGTATGATTCAAGTGTACATTTGTTTTCTTTTCAAGTAGTCTTGTCCCAGATGCGACAATGCAGTTCTCTGTAACGCTGTAAACTATTACCAATGCAGAGGTATCCAATTGTACGAGTATTTGAGTAGCATCCCTATGCACTACTACCAGCTAATACTTAATTAAAATGTTCTTTGTTTTGATATTTAAATAGATATGTTGCACCTTTTCGGATGTTAGGTTGTGTCTAATTTAATATCTTGTTGTTTGGAAAATATATATGTTCTAATAGCTTTCCTCCTCACAGAGTTATGTCAGTTTAATGCAGTGTAGACAGAGTTAGTACACAGTTTTGTAAGTTTAATTCTATATCTTAAGACACGTACACGTAACTTTGGATTAATTTATGCGGAATTTCCATTTTTTACAATATATGCAGAGACCTAAATATAATTCACAAATCCTTGCTTTACCTAAATCTTATCATTTATATTCGAAATATTGGTATCTAAATAAGGGGAACAATATCCAGGCATATTCGATTTACACATTGCTTAATTCACAATTCAGGATAACACATAATTTCCTTTCCTTCAACAAACTATTCATCATTAGGTTAATTTGTGGTTACTCTTCACATTTTAAGTGTTCGAGGATTTTAAGTTCAAACTTGTAACTTGTAAGGGGACACACTCTACAGATTCACTTGTAAGGGGATACTCTCTACAGATCATCTACACGACACTAATGGTATACCAATGAAGAACGAGTGAAAACGGTGAGGGCAGGACATGACAAGGTAAGAAACTTCATTAAATTTCTTGATTACCTCCTGAATTATCTCCTGGAAAAATATTCAGACTTAATCTTTTGAATAAATTCTTCAGATACAAAGTGCACAGGCAAATCTCCAATAGGAAAAGTATTCCGTTGTTCGAAAGTAATTGTTGAAAGCGAAGTTATGAATTACATTGTTTCCTACAGAACAAGTGTGGAAGGCTGAGTTCTTCGAGATGTTCGAACAAGATGTTTTGCAGCAAGAAACATGTGCAGATGAATGTGAAAAGGTAAGACTAATTTAAATTCCTCCCTATATAATGCGCATGTGGCTGAAATCATGGTCGCCTGAAAACAATGCGATGCGTGCAAAATTCTCTACATTGGTACAAATGTAAGCGTACACCTAATCGAGCAATTACGTTAATTTTTGTCCTCCTCGGTCGGAGATTCGATTAATCATCATCAATCTTTAACAAGAAAGAAGACACGCTAAATAAGGACGACAGCAAGAGTGAAACATATTTGATTGAATCAGATGCGTTATAGGTCGTGAGAGATATTGTAGTCAAAATGAAAATTGAAAATATATATCATACGTCAGTCACGCACAGTATATACTACCTCCGCACAATCCGACGATTCTATAAGGCTACTTCTATATGACGACCTTTCACTTTCTCGCTTTTACTACGTAAGAAGATAAAGTATTGTAATCGTGCGCCGGAATATGTCGAATTTTCGACAGATAAACACTGATTATCGGAAACTGATAACAAATAATTGGATAATTCTTATTTCGTTTAATTCGGAGCTTACACCAAACGCACGCAATAACGCACGGCTTCCAAAAGGACACGTGCATCTAGTCCCTGTGGTCAATCCTCAAAGCAAACAGAGTTTATCTTTCAATGAAAGGAACGTGTATCTTTATAAATTCTACCGCTAATGTAGATGAATTTCAATTTTTTGTTGTGCGTTCTATGTTTGATGATGTGCTGTGAAAAAAAACAGTATTTACAATATTTATTTATCATTAAAACAGTAAAAATATTATGTAGTGCATTCTGGAGGGTTATAACCTGCGTATGTCTTCTTGAGTTCTAGAATCTTCATCCAACTTTTTTGTTTACTCGCATACTGCTTATGTAGTACAAAGTATTGTAATTCTGCGGGGGAAATTTGAGATTTTTCTACAGAAAAACTCTTGTGCCTGGTGAAAAAAAATGTTATCAAGATGAAAGTCATTAATTTTAAAGCTAAAATAGAACACATGTTGCAGGTATAATTCGTTTTTTTTAATTATACAGTATTTTAATTATACCGTCGGAAACGACTATATTAGATAACCAGAGTCTAGAACAGTTGTCAGATCGGTTACTGCTGCTACAATGGCAGGTTATCACGATATAAGTGTTTCAACGTGGTGTTGTAGTTGGCGCAAGAGGGATGAGACTTATCTCCGAGGTCGCTCCGAGGTGAAATTTGGATTTTTACGTACGACCATTTCACAAGTGTACCGCCAATATCAGGAATCCGGCAAAACTTCAAAACTCCGTCATCGCTGCGGACGCAAACAGATCGTGCAAGAACGGGACCATTAACTGAGGAGAATAATTACACATGACAGAAGTGCAACCCTTCCGCAAATTGCTGCAGATTTCAATGCTGGGCCATCAGCAAGTGTCAGTGTGCAAACCATTCAACGAGACATTATCGATATGAGGTTTCGGAGCTGAAGATCCACTAGTGTACCCTTCATGACTGCACGACACAAAGTTTTACGCCTGGAACCGTCAACACCAATATTGAACTGTTAGTGACTGGGAACGCGTTGCACTTCTGCGTGCTCGCAGGGGCCCTACTCGTTAATAAACAGGTGTGCTAGTTTGGCTCTTCAGTGTATAACGAGCTATAGAAAGACTGAATTTGAAAGAATTATTTTTTTATTTACGTCAAAAAAATTCTAAATATGCAACATAATGAACTCAATTTAATGTTCAATTCATTTATATAGCTATTGCATTTGAGCTTTAATTGTACTGAGAGACCCATTTTTTTAGCTTATCAGCCAATTCTATATTGTTTATATTCAATGGAACATTCTGTTTGAAATGTAAAACTGCATTCCAAGCGTTATCCTTACCTTCACTATCAATGTATTAATATGGAATCAATTTTAAACATATGAAATAATCTGAAAATAACCAGTAAAAAAATAGTAATGCGACCAATACCTACGGATTTATGGTGAATTTTATTTAGACGTTTCTCCACTTTCACTGTCTTTAAAAGTGGACTTACAATATAATAATATGAAATCGAACTACTAATTGTTTCCTGTTAGCAAAGAATATATTTTTTTCATCAGCAAAGAGAACTGTTCTTCCGTTTCTAATGGACGGAGGCATAACGTTTGCGTTTAGAAGAAACAGGAAAGACACTCAATCGAACTCTGCGAGACTCCATACTCAATGGATAATGAATCAAAAAATAACGAGTAAATAATGCTCTTACCTACCATTACAGGATTTCTAGTCTTTGAGATCGATATTTAAGGAAATAACATATCTATACTAAAGCAATGTCGCGAATTCCATACGGAAGTAATTTTGGAAGGAAAATTGTATGGTCAATGATGTCAATTGCTTTTGAACGATCTAAACGTATCCCAATACGTGCTTCAAGTTGTTCCATTTATAAAGCGTCTTCTTTAATGAAGGAAAACATATCTAGATACCTAGATTTTTATTTTCTAATTCCATGTCGACAATGAGAAAACGTTACATTTTTCTCTGAGAAGAGTTTTTCATTGGTATATAGAAAATCCTCGGTAATATTTTTAAAAAAGTAACTAAGAAATATTAGCCTCTTGAATTTCATTATTGTTGCTTTTGGGGAAAATAGGCTAAAATAATGCAGTTCTGATAAATTCTACAAATATCCCCGGGCATACAGAAGCATGCGACACGATGTGCGTGTACCTACTCACGCAAGAAATGTTATTCCCGTGGAGCATCGACAAGACGAATGGACTGGCGTGGTGTAGTCCGTAAGGCATGGACGTCTTTGTTAATTTTCGCGCTAGACAAGAAAAGTGAGAAAACGGAGAAGTGATCGTGCATTGTAATCCATTTATAGCTCGATACCACAAAAAATACAGAGATGGCGGCTGCTTTCCTTCGCTACACACAGTCGAATTAAACCTTTATGGACCACTAAGCATGACAAAACTACGAGTTATTTTCATTTATACACCTCGATAAATTTTAGGAAGACAATTTTTTATTCTTAATATTTACATCAGTTCCTTCACAACGTTTCGGTGCTCTTTGTAGCCCCTTTGTAAAATACTTTGTAATAAAATTAGTTAAACTGAATGATATCTTGTACAGGACATAAACTCACGAGTTCCATGATAATACTGATAATATTGAAATACCAAACGTAAGAAATCAAACTCAACATGAAAATAGGAATTTGAAATATAATCTTGAAGGTTCAAAATTTGATTTTCAAGTTATAAACACAATATACACGTAAAAATGTAAATTTAAATAATATTTGCTTACGTTTGTGTTTTGCAAAATTTAATGAACTCTCTATCTACGATTTGGATTATGAATAATCATTTCAAATGTTTTTATCGTAAATAAAATGGTTCAAATTATTTTTAGATGTTATGGACTAACATGCGAGGTTGGTAACAATGATAGCTGGATAAACACACGTTTGCAGCGAGTGATGAGTATAAGTGTTTTTTTGTGGATTTGCTTGTTCAGAAGGAGACTTCATTAGCAGAGTTAGCATGTAAATAACAAGAGGACGAGGATGAACTGAAAATAAACCTGCGCATCCAGTAAATCGCAAGTAAGAAGCTTTAAGCGATCAAAGGTACAGTTAAGAACGTGTTATTTGGTATTACTACTTGGAATACAAACGTCATATAGTGACCAAGAAGAAAACTAAGAAAGAGTTAGTTCTATGGGAATTTTTTATTGAAAGTCTTAAGAACAAGTCACCAGCCAGCTAAATTCAAGTGAGAAAATGGAGAAGGATAATAAGAAATCACGTCTAACAAAAACTCCAAATAAGAAAAAGGCAGATACCTCAGACACTATTATAAAAATGCTTACGGAACTACGCGACTCGACTCTATCAACGAACTAAAACAAGTTAAAATAGACTTAAAGAAAGACACAAACACTCATCGTTGAGAAAAGATCTTAAAGATCGAATTATATCATGGAACAGAGGAGTTGAAGAGTCAAAAAAATTAGAGAAGTAACCAAGGAAATCACAAAAATTAAAGAAGGATTCCAAAAAGCTAAAGAAATAAAGAAAAAAGAGCAAAAGAGAAATTATCAATTTTCAGACAATGCAAACAGCAAAACACACGAATCAGGCTAGAAAAAGTAGAAAAGAAGTACAACCAACTAAAGGAAAAGTCTCAAAATGAAATCAAAAGAATAGAAAAAATATTCGACAAGATTTGCAAAGATATTTATTCAAATCCTAGAAGACAAGGAAATGAGAATAAATAGAAACGACCGAAGAAATAACATAATAATTAAATGCAGACATGTAGAAGAGAACAAAGCTGACGCAACCAACACAGTAAAAACAATAATGGATGACATGGATAGAAACGTAGCTTATAACCCACACACTTACATCGGCCAAGATTGGAAAGCACTAGGAATGGTAAGATTCCGATTGAAAACAGAAGAAGACAAAATATCTGTAATGAAGAACAAATATAATTAACAGGACACTATTGCTTTATAGAAGACAATATGACCAAACAAGAAAGACAAACAAAAATTCGTGCCAAAGCCAGAGAAGGAAGGCAAAAAGGCAATACAGTGAAAATTGGTTTCCAAAAATTGCAAGTTAATGCAGAGTGGATCTCACTGAATGAACAATCCAAAGCAAGTGAAGCAAAAAACTAAATACCTCTCCCTCCAAGAGCACTAACCAACTCTATCTACAATCAGCCGACAATAACAGCAACAAAAATAGAAGGGAAAAAAGAGCGCATACATAATATAGCTACCTTCGGCGTCAAATCTCTAGTTTCAAATTAAAGAGAAATCGTATTAGAACATGCAATAGAGAACATCCACTATAATGTTGTTGGTCTGTGTGAAATAAGGAAAACAAGAGAGGCCATAATAGAGAAGAAAAGCGGAAATATATTCTCATGTATAGGTAAGACTCTAGATCAGTACGTGTATGCTTCATTGTGCAAAAGAAATTTAAAAAATTCATTGAAGATATAGTTGGCATATCTGAGACGATCTGTGTTCTTACATTAAACCAAGGGAAGAGGGAAATTTCATTAATTCAAGCTTATGCACCAATACAGAAGAAGAACTGGAAGATTTCTGTGATCTACTAGACAGCACACTTAACCAATTTAGATATGAAAGGAATTTTGTAATTGGCGATTTAAATTGTAAGGTAGGAAAGAAAATGACAACACAGAAGAGAGAACCTGAGGCCCCTTTGGCCTAGGAATACGTAATGAAAGAGGAAACCGACAAATCGTATTTGCAGAAGAACATAAACTAAAAATCGTAAATAACATTTACAAATTGAACAATCAAGATAGATGGATTTGGCTTTCACCAGAAGGCGAACACAAAAACAAAATTGACTTCACATTAACAGATCATCAAGAAAGTTGTTGTTGAAAAAGAGTTGTTAAAAAGAATATGTTGAAAAAGAGTTGAAGTTTGAATTTGATCACAGACTTATAAAATGCTATATCCGAGTACGCAAAGATTGGAAGAAATATCACCACGGGAAGAAAATACCAACACATGATTTCAACAAAAGCATATATCAAAAAGTTTTCAGAGTCGATATAGAAACGCGATAAAGATGCGCAAGGCATACTCCAGAACATGGTAATGGGTACAAAGAAATAAACAAGAAAGTTAAATGCGCAGAGCTCGAAGAAACAATCTGACACACTTAACACACAGATTTGTGGAAATAGCAATTCTCTTAAACTAACCACACAGACGGCAGATGGATGGAATAACGAACAGAGAGACGTTTTGCCGGCAATATATTTTTATGTATCAAGGACCAACAAAGCATGGTTTCTGACTAAACAACTTGTTAGGGGAAGTAATTTACTATATATAATATACTACTAAAAGAAACCGGCAGACGACCTGCTCTCTCTCTCTCTCTCTCCCTCTCTCTCTCTCTCGCTCGCTCTCTGTTTCTTTCTCTCACCTCCCCCTCTCTCTTCCCCATCTATATCTTTCCCCTCTCATTCTTTTCTCTCTAGCATTTCCCTCTTTCTCTCTCATTCCCTCTCTTTTGTTTCCTCACTCTCTCTTTTCTCTCTCCATTCTGCACTGCTCGCTCCTCCTGTCCTCCTCAATTTCGCCCAGCGTCACACGGCAACGCCCAGCAACAATGAAGACCCGATGGATTGGGAATTGCATGTAACTGATGCGCATCTTGTGCTTCTTGGATAATAACATTTCAGGTAATAAGCATAATGTCTGAAGATAGCGGTCTCGTGACAATTTTGGGTTGAGATTTCCTCTGGATCACCCTCGAAATTTCCCCCCACAGTGATGGAGTACGAAAGAACGGTACGGGTGCATGGTATTGATGGGGAATAGTCCTCTAAAATATCCAGGGCTGACCAGAGATTTTTCTAACTTGAGAGGATGCAACCATTTTTGCATTGCTAGATTATCTCGTCAATGAAGCACCTCATCACAGTATATTAATTTAAAAAATTGCAAAAAAAATTGGTATGACGTACAATGGGGAGAAGTATAATCTATGCACGTTTTGCTAAGCCCTAAGGTTTCTGCTTCATCTCCACTTAACCTCCTGTGTGAGCGTTGTCGATCCTTTTTGCCAAATCAGCCATTTTTTCGGGAATCCATCCCTCGTTTCTATAGAACTTAACCGATTTCCGAAGCAACGTACGAATTTCGGAGTCTGATTTTAAATTTAAAATATTGATGATTTAAATTTAAAATGTTAATTTCCTTTTTTATTTATATATACTACATTAAAAATTTAAAGTAGTATATATAGAAAATTCAGGTATTTACACGGTAGATTAAATAGCTTGTTTTATTAAGTATAGAACTGCTTTTACTTTTGCCTTTCGCAATGTAATTATCTATATAAGCCACTCGTACCGTATTCTATCAGCTCCATTCCCCTCCTTTTTAAACCCAATTTACACGCTTTCTTTTGAGGAAAGATTCCGAAATTTTAGCGATCGCGCACACGCGCAGTGTGGCTTCTGGAGTTGCGCGTTTGCTAAATCTCCGAAATTCTTTCGTCAAAAGAGAGCGGGTAAATCAGGTTCGTAGAGCCGAGGGATGATCGTGGGGGAATAGATTGATTTTATTGATTGATTATTTCCTGTTTCCAGGCGCATCAACTGCCATGATCATTAGACTCATAAGTGTAGTGTATGTTACAAGTCGGGGATGGCGTTGTTCCTCCCCATCTAGAGCATGAGATCCGTCACCGACTCCACCGACACCATTGGCTTGCAGGAGTTTCCTCCTCCAAGTATCTCTTCCAGTGGCGTACCGCTGCATCCCGAATAAGCTCTAAGCTCTCTATAGATCTCTCCAAATGTGGTAGTGTGGTACATGTAAGTAATAAGTATAAATGGGTGTTAAAGGGGAGTGAGCAAGAATGAGGAAGGAAAGATCGCGAGCGCTTCCTGGTCCACGTTATATGGCAGTGTTTCGGCATTCACTTGCTATCAATCGGAGAAACCACGGGAAACTTGCGATCATAGTAGGCAGCCGCTATAATTCTCTTCCAGTCAGCGAATACATTCGACCTCGAAACTAGTGCCGAAATTCCGCCACCGTCGGGACTAGACTAGAATCTTCAGACTTCCCATCGACATAGATGGCTCGGGGCATCGACTACCTCCCTACAGTGTCTCTGATCAAGAGATCCTAGGGTTCATGCCCCGACGGTGGAAGGATTTTTGACACAGCTGCATAACTAGGTCTAATTTATCTGCTATCTCGAGGATAATTCTAGCAACCGGCTGCTCTGATGAGTAGTTTTCCGTGGTTTCTCCGATCAACACTAGGCAAATCCCTGAACAGTCCTCTAGGAGACGGGCCAAGGAGCACGCGCGGTCTTTCCTTCTTCTTCCTGGTCCTATCCTCACCCCTTAAACACATCGACATTTACATCCATTACACTATCACACATGCCAGAAGACCAGTGGTGGCCACGCAGGTGAGAGGTATCTGGTTGGGGAAACCTCGTAAGCCACCTCCAGCGATAAAAACATGCAGTACACTAATGAACTTAGTAGTAGACGCGCCCGGAAACAATCAATCAATGAAACTTTCCTGTTAGAGTCGCTGCGGTGAGAAGAGCTATTTCTCTGATCCAACTCAGCAGGTGGCGGCCTGGAGCTCTTGGGAGCGCCTCCCCGAGCGGGCGGCGCGGCGCAGGGCCTCTCGTGGGCGCGCCTCGCCTGGCCTCGCTCCGTCACCCGTCGCCAGGCGCCGTCCCACGGAGCGCGACGCGCACAGCACCTGGCGGCTGGGCTGCTGCTCGCCCGCTCCGCCCGCGCCATCGCCCTCGCCACTGCGGCGTGAGCTCTGTCACGTCACCCACGGCCGCCGCGCCTGCGCCGCCCCGGCTTCGCCACGCGTCCCGCCACGCGACCTCCCGCCGCCTCGCCTCGTGCCCCACAACCCGCCGCGCGCCCTCGCCGCCGCTTTGCCCACGGGCTTCTCCACACCTCCCCGCCCCGTCCATACGACCACGCCTTCGCGTTCCCAACATGCAGCCCCGCACACGGCTCCTCGGCCACATTCCGCGATGCCAAGTGCCCCCTTCTCAAGCCGCTGCCACACATCTCGCCCCACTCTTCCCACCAACACTTCTCGCCCACTGGGCTTTGGCAAACTGCACACATGGCCACGCCACACGGGCCGCACGTCTCGCTCATCCTTCGCTAGCGTCCCCACCTCGCGCCCTCACGGCCGCCTCGCCACGCCCACCGCCACGCGCCCTCCACCCGGCCGCTATATCCCACACCGCTTCCTCCACCTCCCGCCCAGTCCATTACGAGCACGCTCTCGTTTCCCCCACGCAGGCCTACGGTCCCTGCCACCGCGCCTCACGTGCCCTCAGCACGGGTCCTAGATCCCCACGCAAACCCTGCTAACGTCCTATGTGCCCGCAACGGCGCTTTTGCCAAATCCGGCTTCTCCACACCTCTCAGCCTCTTGGGCCACGTCACGTCGTCGCCTTACGGCAAAACCTTTCGTTTCTACCACGCCGCCCCGCCAGACCGTACCGCCACGTGGCCTCGTATTATGCCCCCTTCCCAGCCCTGTCACACGGTTTGGCCATTCTTTCCCGCCACACTTCTTCGCCATACTGCCCAATCTGCCACACGGCCCCACCAGTCTCGCTTCCCTCGCCTGGCGCCCCCGTCGCACCACCTCACGGCCGCTTCTCCACACTTCCCCGACTCACGGCCACGCTCAGGTCCCCGCCACACGTCTCCACATCACACGGCCACACATCACCACCGCAACGCCACATGGGTTCGGCTCCCCCCTCCCCCGGCTCGGTTAACCCCCTCCTCAGCAACGTCGCACTTCTCCGCCATATTGCTTTGTCAATCTGCCACATTGCCACCACACACGGCCTCGACTCATCTCTCTCCCAGTGACGGATCCAGGTGAGCCATCGAGGCTATGTCCCCCTCCAAAAGACCTAGTTTTCGTTTGTTACCTTTTTGTATTTGGTAAAAGGGATTAAAATATGTATTTATATTACAATTATGTAATTATTTAAAAAATAATATTGTATAGAACCATTTACACCGGAGTTGTACAATTAGTGCCCCGCGGTGCCATTCACTGTGGCCCGTGAAAGGTATTGAGTCAAAAGTTAAAGTCCCTTGAATCCATATCGAGCAGGAACATAGCACGCCTAGCACCTGCATTCTGTTGCAACGCCCCATTAATGTCAAAATAGGTTCAAGTTTAGATTTCAAATTTTTTCTAGTAAACTCACAAATTCAAAATCATCCAAATGTGTTTCCCTGCGTTATGCAAGCTACCGCCTAATATCACACATGGTTTCATTCCCCCTACACCTTTTTTTCTCAGCAGCTGGGCAAAGTGCCGAAATCAACAGTACGGGAAAGTCAGGAATGGATCGTCCGAGTAATGAAAATATGGCCCGCAACCATATTAAAGGTCGTAGTTGTGGCCCTTGAGGTCTTGCAAGTTGGACCCTCCTGATTGACACACTACAAAAAAACAATATAACAATTACTTTTTTATTTATACAAAAAACATACGATCACCCCTTCCAAAACGATCGGTTGAGTCCTCCCCTGCACGCTTCCCTGACTAAGCGTCCCCGCCGCGCGTCCTCACCACACATCTCCGTCACACGGCTCCTCACACCCCTCCATGCGCCCCAGCCATGCGATCCCGCCAGGCCTTCTCCTCATACACACACGATCCGCTGTGCCTCGCCACGAGGCTTTGCGCCGAGGCGGAGCGAAGGTAGGAGCAGCCGCATCGCGCTCTTGAAGAGACGCCGATCAGTTTCCCTTTTTGAGGGAAATAGACACCCCCTCACAGAGGTGGCTATTCCCGCGTGCAGGCACGGCGAGACGCGAGATAACCCAACTGCATTTGCCTTAGAACCGATTTCGCCAAAGCAAACACACGAACGAGACATTAGGAGCTGTTTGTGGAGGAGGATACATAAGGAGCATCCATATTTGGCGCGCGCGGAGCAGGACAGCCGCGCTCTGCCGCCTCGCTAGGTGCAGCGAGGCAGCCACCGGAACAGGAGCCTGAGGAGAGTGCTTAAGCTGTGACGTCACCTAGGATTTGTCAAGCAGCGACAAGCGATCGGAAGGCACTCAGAGAGCTAAACAGCATACTTTGATTCATTGATTAGTAATTCCGGTCGCGTCAACAACTAAGGTCATTAGTCCCGGAAGTATAGTGTATGTTTTTGATCGGGATGTGGCTGTGATCTTCCCCCGCTGATGGTGAGATCTGGCGCCGACCTACCGTAGGCTAGCGGAGTTTTCCCCAAGTAGGTATTTCCCACCAACGGGGCACCGCCCCAACCGGGTCAAGCTCTAAGCTCCCGACCGGTCTTCCGGTATGTGTGGTTGTTTAGTGCATGTAAGGGTGAATGTGTGTAAGTAAGGGGTAGGATAAGACAAGGAATGGGAAGAGAAGATCGAGCGTGGTCCGAGGCTCGACTGTTAGGGTACTTCTTCGGCATTCACCTGGTGTTAATCGTCGAAACCACAAAAAACTACCGATCAGAGAAGCAGGCCGCTAGAAGTCTCCTCAAGCCAGCGACAGATTGATCTAGCTAACTAGCAAGTATCGAAAATCTGCCACCATGGGATTCGTACCTAGGACCTCTCGGTCAGGGGCACTGCAGTAACATCATTTGATGCCCTGAGCCACCTCTCCCGTTCTTAGCAACTACGTGGTGACAAGCATACGAGCATATTCTACCTACGATTACTTCTCCCTTAATACATATACGAGTAACTCTTCTGAAATATGGTGACTGCCCTACGGACTGAGCCGCATCTCCTGGTGTCACAACTACGCCATTAACTTGGTTATTTCTAATGGTAGTTTGTTTACTCACAGGTCTACGGTACGATTTGAATAGTTAAACTATTGTTATTTGTTTACTTCTGTGTATTTTTAGTCATAACAATAGTTAGAGAAAAGTTTGGTTTCGCTCCCTATATTTCTGTTGAATTTAACGAATTATCTCAGCCCATTTAGGATCAGTTGCAGGTTACATAATATTTTCTTTGAACTGAACATACGAGAAAATGGAGACAACTCCATAAATTTGAAGATCAAAATGGAAATATCCACATTTCACTGCAGATTCGGAAATTGCAGGAAAATATTATAGGAATACATGGAATATTTCCAAGTATTCATGTCCTTAAAATATTTACAAATTACTTAATACAATTTTACAAGATTAGTATATTAAAATTATCATACTAAACTGACCTAATATAAAAAAACAATAATAATTCAAAAAATATTGAAATGTATTTTTTAAGAAAAAAAATAAAATAAATACCTAAAAAATTTAGGCCGATGCCAGAGTTTTTTCGTTTCCCGAAATTGGCATGCTTTGTATTTGACTGGTTTCTGAAATAAACGATTCAGTTCTAAAAGACAAAGCATGCTCGAAACATTTATTGTACTTCACCCATTGAGTCAATGCCACTATTTCGAACAGGTTTTTTGTCCATTGTTTCTTGATCCATTTAGCAAATAATGAGGCGACCTCATCTTTTACTTGTGAACATAAATGTAGCTTCACTATCTGTGTACGTTTTCTTCAGATCTGTGAGGTGTTCGTGGAATTTAGTAATTTTAGGAGTTGAATCTCGAAATAAGGGAAAGGAGGGTAAGCGTACGTACATAGAGGATTTTTCATTATAAAGCTTAGGATTGAAAAGTAAGAACCTTGAAAATCTGTTGAAACAGTTTAGAAACTTAGAAAGAAGGGTACAAAAAATTTAAATTGTAACTTCGTAAAAAATATTAATTAAAAAATGGAATAAACATAGCGAAATGCGAACTCTTACACTACATGGCGGGAACTTTAACAACGGGAACGCACAACGGGAAATTTAGCAGTAATCACATAAAACTTACGATGCCTTCGTAACTGGAATATTCCTCATGTTTTCCGCAGTTTTCAACATTCAGTACGTAGTATAGCTCTGAAGGCCACAACAAGATGGCCAAGACGTTAGCCCAATTGACCGAGATGCGGCGAATCCCGGATAGCCAAGAATGTAACATTCCTCATGTCACCAATACTTATATATTCCACCCTAGATCCAAACTTTATCACATGGATGTTTGCAGGCTGGGTATATTATCTCGCCGTGGTTTGCCGAAATTGTTGAGAGAACCTATATTTCATTATTCACAAACTGTTTTGTTTTTGCTTTCAAGGATTTTCAATTTCCTTCATTAATTTTGTGCCCACGTTTACTTTTCTGAAGAGCTCAAATGACCTTTATTTCCGTCAATTCTCTGTGTTTCTTTTACTTTCTTCTCTAACATTTTTTTTTAATGGAGACAAAGTCGCGATCTCAGATTTTTTAATATTTTTCTTGCATCTCCTCGTTTTAGGAGGAAGTAGTACGGGTTGTGCGGCTCAACACCCGTAACTCGGAAAGCTTTTTCTGCGATAGGAACCCTGCATTCAAATGCATTCAAACTTCAAATTACAGAGCGGATAAGAGTACGCACATCAGATCAGTGAGTACTCTTAGGCGCCGATATATTGTTTTTTCTAAAACTCTCATACAAAACAGCACAATTCATTACACGTAAAGTCTAACGCGACCATGTTGTTCGGAAGGGAATGACTTCTTAACAACATTTACACAGGAGCCTAGAATAATTGCTATATTGTCTTCTCAGACAAGTGAAGTGCTTACATAACGAAATCATATCTTACTTCAGGCATGTCAAGGTCGCGGGCAAGGTAAGAAGTTTACTAGAGCTCGCGGGCCCTGCGTCCAGGAAATTGGCACGAGATTTAAAAGTAAGTTGTACAAATTGCTACAGAGTGGCGGTAAGTCATTGGATACCTGACTTCTTCATGGCAGTCTTGGGGTGAAGTTACTTGACAGTTATTGTCACAAATTTAGCTATATTCTTTAGCTCTCTTCCCATTTTCTCTTTAAAGCAAAGAAATCATTCATTAAAATGAAATAATACATCCCCAAATAATACATACTTCCCCATATCCCCCATCCCATCTAACCTTTGCCTTGCCTATTTATTGACGAATCTGTAAAATTTCTCAAAACGGGCTCACTTAACGGTGGGAACATATTTTCATGCAATACTTATATTTACAATTACAACACACGTCGTAGAAATCACGTACATCAAGTGTCTGTATCAACAGCTCACTACTGAAATGGCCCCTTGTTTTGCTTCACGACGTAAATTTAGCTTCACTATGCGCACGTTTTGTTGAACTCTCCTTTTACTTTGAGTGGTAGAAGTAGAGGTAAGGGTGAGTAACTATTTTGTTAGCAATGCAGAAAAATCAAACCTGCAGTACATTGACCGTTACAAATACGTTTTCTATAACTCGGGGACAAAAATGTCTAGTTTTTCAAAGGTTGCTAATCTCGCGCTTTTTTAAATTTTATTTTTATTTATTTATTTATGTATCTTTAACTTTTAGGCATCTTTCAATTATTTATAGTTAAAATGATGGGAAGGGATTCTGGAACTCAAGAAAACGTGCGCAGATCTTCTCAAACGTCACATACAGTTTTTACTGTTTTTTTTTTTTTTTTTACCGAAATAAATACAGTTTCTACTTCTTTGACGAAAAATAAATCACATTAAACAGACTCCTGAAATTGTCACCAATGCCTGATGTCTTCCGTTTTCAACAATGTCATTTGCATCCTACGGTCGGTAACACTCTAGAAGGTTTAAAAAGAAGTGTATGCTCAAGACAACTCTTTGTTCAAAGATCCTCACGAGTGTTATGAACTTATAAAATTGGTATCATTCCTAAGAATTGAATGAATTCAAATGCAACAACTGACATTTAATTGCGAGCGTACCTTTCCTTCTAGGATATTTACATTTCTGTATTTCTATATGGCGTGCGGGTCAGGTAACACTCATGCGTTTTTAATATTAAGATTTATTTTTCTCGTCCCCATAAGCGAAGAAAGAGGTTAGAAATTACAATTCTTTCAAATATATAAAGTTATTTTCCCTCATTATCTTATCAAAATCCCTCTTAAGAATCCTACGGACTGAAAAAGGAACAATTAAATGAAAATTACTTAATTATTACCCCAATTGTCAGAATTTCACTAAAAATTTCGCAAAATACTAATATTTTAATAAAAAATTGTAAACGACATTGTTTTAATATGTAATTTTGAAGAACATATTTCATTCAGAACTGGCGGGTATTCGAAATATCTTTGATTGTGTCAGATCGCTACGTGCTAAGCACCAGTGTTGGGCGAGTTGTTTACCAGTAAGGAGAAATTGTTATATGTGCGGTCGATATTTATGACTTTTCCAACACATAATCATTGGCCAAAATCGTATTAAATTCATATCCTTCCCGACTCAATCACTCTCCAGATACTGAGACATTTGTAAGGAAAGCGCACAGTTAAAATTTTGGCCCAGAAATCGAACCCAAGGTTGCGCCATGGAAAGCGAGCACTCTAACCAACGAGCCATCGAGAGCGAGGAAGAAACCAGGTCTTAAAATCCAGAGGAAGGACACACATGCAGCACTTGCAACCTAAGGGCCAGTTTCGCCAACAGCGCGTCCTTTCCTGAGTAATAACTGAGAGTTCGCGTTACCCTTGAGTAATTACTCTCGAGTGCCGAGTAAGCGTTTCAACAGGCTCCGAGCAATACGCGCAATTTTTCGTTCATTGCACAAAGCGATTCAAGAAGCCGTGAGCGAGAGTGACAATGTGACTCACTTATCGTCTCTGGTCCTTTCACCTTGGTTTTACGAGTACTTCGGTTTCAAGGTTAGTATCTTGCTTTATTTTGCTACCCTAATGAAACAGAATTATTATAAGGTAAAATATAGAGTACCAGGGGTTAAATCTTGTTCTTGTGTCCTTGTTCATTAACATGCAATATGCACATAGGCCCACCATGTATTTAGCCGGTTTCAGGGAAACAAAGGTAAATTGATGGCAAATATAAAAATAAAGCAACGCAATACCAAAACATCGCGAGAGATGTGCTTGACCCTTGATTATCGCTTACTTAACCTCATTTTCTTCAAGGCATATTATTTCAAAAACTTTTACGTTATTGTTATTAATAAAATTGTCCCATGTTTTGAAATGATCATGCGTATTAGAAGAATATTACAAATCAACTTTAATTCTTCCAGGCATGAGAAATGGTTTTGCCTTGGTTAATCGAAATCTCATGATAAAATCCAGGTTGTCGTAATTTGAAAACTAGTTCATTTTCTCCCGCATCCATTGCGGCCTTCGCATTAGAAGATAATATTCCGAACCATCGCTGGAATCATCCTCAATGCCACATGATGTACAACTGTCGAAACGTAATAACTCTTTGGATGTACTCATGGTAAAAATTTAGCCGACTCCATCCTTTACTAGACGGAACGTCACACAATAAAGTTATTCTCGAACATACTCGGGTGTGATTGATTTACTCTTGAGTAAGATGTTGGTAAAACAATCTGAGAACTTACTCCCGAGTAAACAAGATTTACTCGAAAATAAATCCTTATTCTCTGTTGGTAAAAGCGGCTCTAAATCGGATGCGAGTGTCACATTAACACTCTATGAAAGATAATCTAATTGTGGGGAAATCTCCGGCACTGACGCTGAGAACGCCACGTATCAAGAACTAATCGCATCAAACTTCGCGGAAGCCTTCGACACAAGAATGCCGTGTGTCGACATGATCATGACTCTCTCCGTCAGCATCTTATTTCCTAGCGACGCCACGTTCTCCATCACGCTCGAACTTGCAACGGGGACCAGAACGCGCGTGCTGATTGTGCACCAGGGGCTTCGCAGCCAAGGATCGCCACCCCTGTCGCCATGGTCCGTTGTGGGAACAGCTGATTATTGTCCATTAGGAAGCTCGAACCCACTCCCTGGTAGGGCTCGCGACGACCCTCGGCTTTGCCCTTTAGAGGCTGGCTCGGATCCCCTAGAGGGCTCGTTCCGGGTTCCGCCGGGTCCAGCTGCGTGCCGTCCTCTCTCGTCCACGCCCGCCGTAGCTTATCGTCCGCTGCCAGGGAGGCGATTCTCCGCAGGGCCCAGGCCGCAGGGCAGGGTCGAAGCCGAGTCGCGGCGTCGCGAGTTCGTTCCCAACACGGGCGACGGCGATCAATGTCCCTCCCCGAGGCCTCTTCCCGCCCGCTCTGCCTCCCCCCCCCCGCTGCTGCCGCCTTGTCGCTCGTCCCCGCCGACCGCCGCGGCCAGGGAAAAAAACTAGATTTTAATTTCCAGCGGGAGCAAATGAAATAGTCGATTAACTCGCGCGAGCACTGCGGAGCGAAATGACACAAAAAAAAAATGAATTGAAACACAGAAATAAAAGAAAAAGTTTGTCGATATGAAACCCGGGATCGAAGCGAGCGGGCCGCGCGGTGGACGCACGTGGTAGATGGGTGAGCGGGGTGGAGGCCGGGAGTACGGGAGCGGCGTCCCCGGCGAGTCCGGCGCGCGAGCGGGCGGGGCCCGCGAGGGCGCGGGGCACGGGCACAGGGGAGCGCGCCGCACTGCTTTGCATTTCCGCGTGCGCGGCCCAAACCCGTGCAGCCGGATGAGAGCGCGCTGAGTACACACCAAGCCCGCCAGAAATGAATTACCACCGGCGCGCAGACCCATCCCCTCCCCCTTCCCCGCCCCTCGCACCCCTCCCCACCTCTCGCTTCCCGTACCCGATTTCACCACCCCCGGTGCCCCCCCCTCTCTCTCTCTCTCCACCCCTTCGCCATCACCTTTCCCCTTCACCTCTCCCTGCCCCCAGCGGCGGAACCCTCTGCTTACTAGGTCGCCCTCGCCCCCTAGTACTCGCTCGTGCTCCGTCCTAACATTTGCAGAGCAGTCTGTGCTCACACATGGCAGATATATTTCTTATAGAATGATCTCGAACCTCTGTTAACCATTTCATTGTGTCATTCCAAAACCTTTTGATTTCCCTGCAAGCGCTTGAATGTCAGATGATTATTCTTTAATTTGTTTCGTACTAAAAAATATGTGGTAATAAATACGGATGCTTTATTCAGAACAAAATAAAAGAACTTCGCAGAAATATGAACGCCTGAAACAAAGGATCCTGGTTGAAAATCTCGCGTTTCTATCGCATTTTCCTTTCTTCACAGTTTTCATTGTTTGTTGAGGGATGTGGTAGACTGCGACGCGAAGTTTGTCACAAGCATTAAGAACTTAGTAAGATACTATTTCGAAATAGTAAGGCTTTAAAGGATATTCTAAGATGATCACGTAAAGTAAATGTAGCTTCACTAAGCGCACGTTTTGTTGAATTCTCCTTTTGCTTGTAATGGTAGGAGTAGAGGTAAGGGCGAGTTACGATTCTGTTAGCAATGCAGAAAGATCATTCGTTACGTTCGCAATTCGTTTACCAATGCAAATAAGTCTTCTAGTACTCGGGAACGAAAATGTCTATTTTTTTCAAATATTTCTAATCTCGCGCTGTTTTCAAATGTATTTTTATTTATTTATTTTAAACTTTTACTCATATTTCAACTACATATAGTTAAAAATGGTGGGAAGGGATTCTGTAACTCACGTCACATACAGTTTTCCTGTTCTTTTTGACTAAATAAATCTAAATCGAATTCTTGGCATTTCAATCCTACCTGGTTAAAAGGACTGAAAATGACATGAGAAAATCCACGAAGTTATTGTTTTCCTCGCCATTTTTTCGCTAGGACAAGATACTTACGAATTGGCATGACGTTAAAACAACTAGAGAGAATGCACGGCATACGGAAACTTTTCCTCCTCTTATTGTTATGAATTACAAAATTTGCATGTTGTAATTAATACTAAATGTGATGATGGTGACATCCCTTCACACTACTGAAAAGTATATTGAATATACTACCTTCCAGCGGTCTCCCCGTCTGGATTATATTTGTGGAAAAAATCACGATATATCTTAAAATAACCAATGGTTACTCATATTTTGTTAATGTACATGATATCATTTAAAAATCTAAAATTGAAACTGACAAAGACATCTTTGACTTCATTATTAGCGTTGTAGTACATGATCGACAAATATTTTGAACGTTTGCAATTTTCAAAATCTCAGGTTTTAATGAAAATCGGAACTGTACCATATTTACAAATGCACTGTCCTCTATTTAAGCCAAAAAAAGAAAAAAAAAATGCAGCCATTTTTCAGAAACGTTTGTGTCAAAGGGGCCTCATGTAAAATGTCCCCCAAAATCAAAGTATCGTAATGATACCGGGAATAGCCCAACGTCCTGGCGAGTTTGCCAACTTTAAGCTCAAAAACTCCCAATCTGATCGAGTTATGCCTGACATATATTTTGGCATCCACCATCCATTCCTCCAATTATCTCGATTTTGATGTACAAGGTTTTTCCTCCTGTATCAATTTTAACCATCTTTGGAACAACTTCAGAATATCGTCATCCTGACATGTGTGCAAAGTTGCAGCTCAAAAATCCTTACAAACTTTTACATTTTACGACCAAAAATTTAGGATCGTGTTGTTGAGGTGATTCCAATACCTTTTTCTCCATCTAGTGGCGCTTGAATGTTGGATGATTATTCTTTAATTTGTTTCGTACAACAAGATATGGTAATAAATACGGAACCATCAATGAAGGGAGGAAAAGTAAAAATATCCAAGAGGTTAAAATTATCTCAAAATACTTCTCAGGTTAGCGGAAGAAATCTACTTCATTAGGCAAGGGAATACATTCTAGGTATTTGCTTTCGGAACTAGATAAATATTGAGTTCTTTTCTCGTGCATTATCAAGATCCCTTTCTCCTTCAAATTGAGAACAAGTTGCCAATCATCCGTTCCCCGTTACAGAGGGGCATTTGCTTAGAAGGCAAATTAATTTCTTCGTACATTGTGAAACGCAGATAGTCAATGCGGGGGCCTCGGGGTGGAGAATACAATCCACTTCTCCATTATTCAATCCTGATTTTTGGTTAGGGATGAGAAAATATAAATTGAATTTTCTACTCAGAAACTAATGTCAATATTTACTAAGAAAATATTTAATGCGGCTTATACTTTTAGAGAAAATAGTAAGTGTTAAATTGTTTATTGACACTCTGTAGCACAATGTAAGCCATACGAAAAGCTACCCTAGCAATTTACCTTTTCTGTTTATATATATATATATATATATATATATATATATATATATATATATATATAAATTCACAAAAATAGGATCTGAACTAAACTACATTAAGATGCATAACTGAGGCCATAGAATTTTTTTCACGCAGCATTACACAACTTTCTTTATACCGCAGTAGCGAGAAAGTAATACTTTAAATTTAGATTTAAGGATTTTTTCCAGTAAACTCAGAAATTCAAAATCGCTCAAATGTGTTTTATTGCGTTTTGCAGGCTACGGCCTAATATCACACATGATTCTATCCTCCTTCCTCCCTCCCTCGTTTCAGAGCAGCCGGGCAAAGTGCCGAGATCAGCAATACGGGGATGTCAGGTGTGAATCGCCCGAGAAATGAAAATATGGCCCACAACTATATTCAAGGTTTTAGCTGTGGCCCTTTGCGACCGACTTTGCAAGTCGGACACCACTATGCTATTTTCTTGGAAACTATCAATTAGCTCCTATATCTTCGATTGTTCTCCTTTGGCTTTGCAAGAAAAACAATTATTTTAGGTACTTTTTCTTAACTCTTTTTCAATGGCCGTTCACGATCCGCCAATATTATTTTGCTTTGGGAGGTCCGCTTTGTTGAATTTTAGTGGTTCCGTGACTGTCCTTGACTATTGGATGTGACATCATGACGAAATGTACAATTTTAATGGCAAATCTATTTCAAAACGTTAAAAAGAGATTCGCGTTCCTTTAGGCTAGCTTAATTCCAAAGAAATTAATGTTCGAAGCAGCAACTAACGATTTACTGCTACTCGCCCTGAACACAAGCGCGGTAATCAAGTTTGAGCAAATTAGGCGCACAGATAGAGCAGGGAATGATAGCAGCAAATTTCACTATGAGCCATCCCCCGATCAAATCAGCGTTGAAATCTCACCAGTGATACTGAGTCAATCTCACTGACCTAGCAAGGGAAACAAGGGCGTGGGCGGAGGACTGGCAATGCAACGTTGAGGGCGGTGTTGGCGAGGGGCTTAGCTTTCTCCTGAGCAGGAAGGTAGTAAGACTGATTAATGTTCCCGAACACTTCAACATCAAATATTAGTTCCGTAAGATAAGTTTACGTTTTATCCAGGAATAGAATTTCATGTTTTAAGACGCGTCAACTCTTATGGTAATTAGCCCCGTAAGTATAGTGCATGTTTTACAAGGGCAGGTAGCGCTATTTCCTCCTCGCTGGATGGCAAGATCCGGCGTCGGCCTTAACGTCAGCTTGCGGGATTTTCTTCATCTAGGTATCTCCCACCAGCGGGGCACCGCCCGGGCCCCAGCCGGAACGAACTCTAAGCTTGTGTGATAGTGTAACCCACCCCTACTGCAAGTAAGGGGAGAGGATAGGAGGAAGGCAGTGGAAGGAAAGATCGTGTGGTCTGTGGCCCATTTGTTAGCATACTGCTTCGGTATTCACCTAGCGTTGATCGGAGAAACTACGGAAAACTACCGACTAGAGAGCAGCCGGCCGTTAGAATTCTCTTCCAGACAGCGCGGCTGAATTCGACCTAGCTATCTAGCCAGTGTCGAAAATCCTGGCCCCGTCGGGACTCGATTAGTCAGCCTTTATCTAGCTTGTGTGTATTTTATAAATGTGCATTTATTGTAGGGACGCACATCCCATAGTAGCCAGACCTTTAGAATACCAAAAGAATTGTACGAATTCCATTCACGTGATTCCAGCAAACCTCGTTTCATTGAGCTTTTGATCTTACCAATGTCTTGCCTATTTATTTACGTATTTTTTTTGTCAAAACTGATTTAAGAGTAGGAACATATTTCATGCAATACATATATTTATAATCACAACACATGGCTAAGGGATAATATTCATCAAGTTTCATAATCCACAACAACGCATATAATACTTGTATGTCACTTTACAACGTGTTGCCAGAGGACATTAAACAATTGAAATCGGTACACAAATTAAAGTTCAGTTTCTCCTCCACAACTGTTTCTATACAATTAAAGAGTATACCATCTATCTAAAAAAAAATAACATTTATTTTCACAATGATATATTGTATTATGCATTACTTTACATTTGTATTGTATCATTTTAACATTTTTTAATATGGCTGTTTCAAGTAATGTACTTCAGCTGCTGGGTCAATGACCCCCTCGATCAGACCTATCGTCTAGTTTCCCTGATCCATTGAGCTAAGATGGCTCCTTGTTTTGCTTCTGGACATAAAGTAGCTTCACTGTGCACACATTTTGTTGAGCTTCCCTTTCGCTAACTGTGATAGGAGTAGATATCGGGGCATGGGTCACTATTTTGTTAGAAATACTAAAAAATCAAATCGGTAGTTCGTTTACTAATGCAAATGTTTCCTATAACTCATGAGCAAAAATGTCTAGTTTTCAAATGTTGCTAACTTCGCTATGTTGCAACATTTTTTTTCACAATTGAACTATGTATAGTAAGAGCGTGGGAAAGAAATTCTGGAGCTCAAGGAAACATACGCCAAGAAAACTTCTTCCCCAAATGCCACATACAGTTTTCACACTTCTACTGCCAAAAGAAATCAAATCAAGAAATCGTCAGGCTCATAAATCAAAACATTTTTGGTAATCCACTTCTTATAATAACAATAAAGAGAGCAGCTCTCAGATCTGATACTTCCCCATATTACTGTCTAGAAAAAACTGTGAACATGTATCAATTGTAGGTGTAAAATTGCGCGGTTGAACTCTTCAACAGTACCATTGATTCTATGCTTAATAAGAGGTCTCTTGTCAACCCAGAAAGCTGATAAAAGAATGTTTGAAGAATACAAATGAGTTTGAAAAGCACATTTCAACGAAGCATCTGTTAAACAAGCTCTTTTTTTAACCTTTGGCACTAGAATGATACGTAAGTTGAGTAGTTACAGAAATCTCTCTAATAATTGATCAGGAAGCCTGCAACTATTTGATGAGCAGCGAGGTCAGTTACATGCCATGGTAAAGGAAAACAATCTGTATTTAGTCCCTAAAACGAACATGATAGAAAATGCCAATCAGCTACCAAGCATCAGAAAGGGAATTTAGTTCTCATTAAATAAAGTTTTGACCAGGACAGAATGGTGCTGCAAATTCTATCGACCCTTATGAAATAACCAGAAATAAAACCAACGATATGTGTTAACTGACAAGTGTAGGTGAAGAAATAGGTCCGGGGAAGACATCTGCAGACTACCTGAAGCCACATTCTCTGGATGGGACTTGTCAGGAATGGCCGAATAAGGTAAGGAAGAATTGAAGTGCTGGAGTACTGAGGTTGCCAGTGTTAATGACAAGAGATGGCAGTACTGAGGTTGCCAGTGTTAATGACAAGTGATGGCAGCTCTGAGCAGGCAGTGGGGATGGTGAGGCGTAAATGAAGGGAGAGACAGGGGGCATTTGAAGTTGTACGAAGGAAGGCAGAATGTTGGGAGTTCATTCTGAATTAATTTGTGTTGTAGTTTTCTTGCTATTAAATTATTGTTTGGAAAGTTGCTCTTAATTCAATCTCCCATGTACATTTTTTAATAAACACATACATACACGAAAAGTAATTTGATGCGAAGAAACACGGCGTGTTTCTTACATTACCAATAAATATTTATTTTACCGTTCTGGCCTCAGAAGCACAGATTCCGGTTTGTTTGTAGGGTCCCCCCCCTTTCCTTCCCAATTACGTTGCAGCACCGGAACTTTGTGTGCATTTGCAAGACTCGAAGCGCCGTTGGACACTCTAGCAGTGAAGACTGGTTGATTGTTAGTGATTCCGGGCGCGTCAACTACAAGGGCCATTAGTCCCGGAAATGTAAGGTCGGTACGACGGTAGGTCCCACCACCCCAGCCGGGGCAAGTTCTAAGCTCCCGACCGGTCTCCCGGCATGTGTGGTAGTGTAGTGCATGTAAGTGTATGAAAGGGATGTGGATAGAACAAGGAAGAGATAGGAAAGATGGCGCGCGGTCCGTGGCCCGTTTGTTAGGGTACTACTCAGGCATTCGCCTGGTGTTGATCGGAGAAATCACAGAAAACTACTGATCCGAGCAGCCGGCCCTTAGAATTCTCCCCCAGCTCGAGAAGACATTTGCTAATAACGGGATATGATTCTGATGTCCCCCGCGCTCGCAGAGCCAGACGCAATAGTTGCGGTAATTCATCCCGATTCTGTCAATTCACAAATTTTCGTTTTTGTGCTTTGTAACCAAAAACTATATTTTTCTTCTGCCATACTTAGAAATATCTTCGGCACCTCGACTTAAAGTCCAACTCTTTGCGACACTGTTCTGCAACAACGAGGCGTTTCTCAGCAAATAGCATAAGAAATGTTAGTTAATCTAATTGAGAATGCGATAGAGTGTCAGTGTGTGTGTGTTTACGTCACGAAGTGACACCTTATAAAGGTGAGTCATTTCAACAGAAAAACATACTGGCGTGTTCTTCACATGTAGAGCAGGAAGTTCAGGCATTATTTTACCTAAAACAGGTAGGCAAAAAAACATTTATTATATTACAATAGGCATGAAAAATGCATTTATTGTAGTTAAAATATGGGTCAAAAAGGCGGGTAAACAATGAAAAATCACATTTAAAGGGAATTATTTTTAAAAAAATAATTAAAATTATTCACACTCTAAATTTTACATTAGCACTTAACGTACAAGGAAGTAATATTTTCTTTGTAAACTTGATTCTACGTGACCATCCGGTATGCTGGTTCGAATTTATTTTCTTCGCGACGCTGTCTCTTCGAAATGATATTGTGGACTCCCTTTTAAATCTTAAAATGGCATCAGGGAAAACTGAGTTATATTTTTCGTTCTTCGCACTTGTGCACTCGCCAGCACTGAGGAGGGTATATAAAAAAAAGATGCCATGAAAAGGGATCGGAAGCCACACACTCAAAAGTACGATGGGATTCCTCGTGAGCGAACAAAGCCTGTAGGCAACAATGAAAAAAACAAAAAACTTGACTGCGATCGTCTTCCTTATTCATTTCCATTTTTGGCAGAAACTCTGCTTACACAGAAAGACAAAATACGATCTTGCCTTCCAACCGTACCTTCCAAAAGGACAACAGTCCAGGCTTGCAGGTATATATCCAACGTGATCGAGAGTAATGCCAAGAGAGAAAAAAAAATCAAAATAACGTAAAAACGCAGAAAAGGGCAAAATAAAGTGAAAATGGCCTCAAAAAGGCATCAGAAGATAAAATAGGCAAAATGAAGATGTACTAAAACAACTCCAGGAACACAATTAAGTGATTCATATTGTTAAAAGTCACCAAATGACGTGTGACGCGCCACGAAATGACGTGTGTTACGAATAATGACAAAAAGTTATTTTGCCACACGTCCGGGCTCTACTCATAAAGTAATTCCTTTACCCTTTGGTTTCAGAAGCATAGATTTCCGTAGTGTTATTTGTAATTTTCCAACTTCGTCGCAGATTGTATGTCAGCTGAATATTTAGCGCATTTCTAAGACTCCAAGAACTACTCTAGTTTCAAAAGTGTTTCCAATTGCAGGTTGGCAGGGCAAGGTTCTAACGGTCAACTTCTCAGTTAGATAAACAAATGTTTGTAATGTAATTTTGCTTAGGAACGCTCCGTTTCTGCAGAGTAGTTCGTTGGCACGTTCTCTTCTTCTGAAACACCACGAAATCGTGAAATCGAAACTCTACGATCGTGAAATCGAGTGCCGAAGTTCTAAGGATGACTAAGTTTTACCGAACAAAAAATGAAAACCTAATACAAACGAAGAAAAAAAAGAAAACTTGTAATTTGACGCAATTGAGGAGTGCAAATAACGACAGCCCTATAACGCGAGTGACCCTGCGTTCGCGCTCGATTTTAGGCGAACCTTAAACTGCAAGCCGGAATTCCAACGTACTCGCCGTTCATAAATGGCATTAATGTTTTCCCCAGTCTATAACTCGAGTCAAGGAAATACGCATAAAATGGCAGTGATGTAGGCTACATCACTGATCTCTCTTTATATAAAGTATATACAGAGATCAGTGGGCTACATACTGTGACAAACAGAAAAATTACAAAAACTATCTACTGGAATCTGATGCCAAAATTGTAAAGGAATTGCATTAGAAAAAGTATCAGGGCTTTTCTTGAAAACCACGTTATTATTTTTTTTAACTTGAAATAGGAGAATCTATTAATGTCATTAGAATATGATGTAAATTTGGAATAAATTAAAGAAAATTCTTGACAATGTGAAACATTTTGGAGAACAATGAACATACTTTAAAACTACAAAACCCTCATCTACAATTTAATGTGGTGAACAGTAAACAAAATATTATGTACTAACAATCAAACATTGTAAAAAGAAAAGAGGCACTTCCGATTAGACAGTGGCAAGCAAATCAACAAGCCAAATTGAGATATTTTTCTTTTTCGTTTCTGCTAGATGTTTGCAAACCACTAGTAAAGTAGTGTAATACAATAAAGTATGAAGCATTATTTAATGAAATAAATATCCTTTTTATGTTGATTACCTCATTTACTGAATTCTTTGAACTTTCAGTTGCCTCTCTTGTAGAAGTCACTTGAGGTACCTCACCATTATTCAAAGATTTGAAGTGCATCAAATGGTGGACTGCATCATTGTTTATCTCAGAAAGCAGTAAACAGAAAATTAACAAGAAAAACTTTTATTTGATTTCCATTTACAAGTTCATTACACTAATTTTTCGGTTCTACAAACAGGCTCTGAAGCCCAGTTTACACATCATAATTGTAATCAAAAGCTTTTGGTTCATATGCTAATGTATATCTGACATGTAACACCAATATGGGGTAAACATTTACTGTGCAGGTCATTATGATTTTTAACATCTCAATTTAAAAAAATAATTTTCTTCTATGAAACACAAAGTACATAAATATAAAATTATTCCTCACTTTTAATACCTGATATTTTCAGTTATTGCAATAGCATCAGTAACAGAAAAATCTTGCCAATCATTAGTATCAAAGAAAAACTTACCAACCAGTTTAGAAATTCCACTCATAGAGAATTCTCTTCTCTACACTTTTACCAGCAACTTACAATTTGAGGACACTTCGGTATTTACAATTATGGCTAAGAAACGATTAGTTGGGGATTCGGCAGTGTTAACACTAGAAATTCTAGAATTTCCTGGGTTCATTTGGACCTTTCTAACGATTTGGATACATACCACAAGAGTTATTCAATTATTAAAATACACATAAAATTAATTATGTTATCAATAAAATCTGGTAAAAATATGCAGTGAAAATCTCTTGATTTCTAAGCAATGTCTTAAATATTCATATCCAGAGATTTACCTTTTATCTCCAGAGATTTACAAATTTCAGTGCTGTCTCATAGTAGTTTCCTTGTGCAACAGTAATATAATAAAATCCATTTCATCAATATTGACTAGACTCTGAATGATTTACATGATGATAAATTTGGAGACAAATTAAAAAACTATGTACCCTTTTCTCTCATTACTCAATACTGCAGGCTTAGTAAGGTTTTAATATTAATTTCTAAAATTAACGCATATTAAACACAGATCTGCAAATATTTTTCAATTTATACTCTCATAACAGTTCTTTCACAATATGAAATAATTACTGTAATGAGAAAGTAATATATAAATGCATGCAAACATTTATTTTTACATAAATCCTACGCTGTTTTAGAAGTACATTTAAGAAATATTTGTCAAGCAACCTAAAGCCAAAGTACATGAAATAAATACTGCTTCCTACAATCATAACACTAGCAGTTTTGAGAATTTGTGGCAGCTTTGAATCCCTATAGTTATGTGTGTAAGGAAATTAATTGCCAAATTCTCTTCGTCTGTCTGAAAGTTTTAGAAAAGTAACTGCTAAAAAAACTGATCTGTGGGTCGATAAACATTCAAACAGAAAATTATGACAATTCAAAACCACATACTCTTCAAAAGTAGCTACAGATGCTTATACTTTCTTGCATTATTTGCAACTTTAACAATTTTCCTTAGCTATATTTGAGCAAAATGTTTACTAAAAAAATTTGGAACCAGTTTTGAAAACTTTTTTAAAATGTTGAGAAAACTAAATTAAAGTAGTCACAAAAATCAAAATATCCATTTCAAACTGGCAGTGCCTGGAGTTCAGCTGGATCGATCGGGGAATATCAATTTTAGAAAAAAATCATCTGAATGGTTTGGCGCTAACATTGACCATTTGACAGACAATTTACCGTCTAAAACATTTCTCCAGATTAAATACCTACAAAACAAGAACTCTTGACTACGTGTCAGAGGAATTAATTTATTACAAATAGGAATAAGATTTATCAACTTTTTTAATACCAGGGCACCGATTTTTCCCGCCACTTTACAATAATTTCTTTAGTATTAGCATGGCTTTAGTAAATATGTAGTATAGCGAGAAAGAAAACATTATCTTTGAAAATTCATTCTTTTCATCAATTTCTCAAACATTACTAACTGGGCATAATCCACAAGCAAGAAAATAAACAGAGAGGAAAATGATCATAACAGTGTTTTTCCCCTCAATTTTCACAAGGAAGTGAAACAGGAGGGAGAGAGGGCGAGAGCATGCCCTGGACCTATAAATAACGAAACTGAAAAATTCCATGCAACAGCAAAAAAGTAGAGTACAGAACACCAGAGTTTGTAGCCCAAGTGCAGTCTAGATTTTAATTTGAAGCTAAATACAATTTATAGCATGAGGCTATATACATGAAAAACTTTCAATTGTATAAAGTGTCACTTCAGGTAGAGAACATCTCTCAAAACATGGGCATTCAAATCGTCAAAAGCATTCAAGTACCAGAAAGTTTGATGAAATGTTTCACCAAAAATGCTTATTCCCTGAAACATTGTGCTAATTCACACAAGTGAGAATAACATTATATGGGTACAATAGTCGACAATAATTTAAATGCACACATGTGGATTAACAAATAAATGAAAATTCTGACATGCACGTGCACACCGGCACAGGCACACACAACCAACCCACTCAAAAAATTGATATTCAATATTGTTTGTTGGAAACCATGATAACATACTCTTGTCATCTTTTGTGTTCAATTTTTTCTTTTTTTCTAGTGTAATAATAATTGTCCACGATAACACAAAAAGTTGTAAGGCTTCAACACTAATACAAGATAATTTTTTGATTGATTTCAGATTGTCTTTGCCTTGCTATTCATGTAATAAAAACAGGGTAGCCACACATTTCCTGAAAGAAATATCCTTGCCTTTTCCCGGTTTTCCAGAGCAAACTCAAATTTTTTTCAAATTTTTTCACTGATAAAGATTTCTTGATTTAAAGAAAATATTAAAGCAAGCCTGAAATTAATTTGTCAGCTCTGATTTCACAATGAAAAAACTCAACATATAGATATTGAGCAAAAAATAATGCTTGTACCTTTTTTTTTTTTTTTTTTTTTTTTTTTTTTTTTTTTTCAAGAATGTCTAGTTTTGTAACCATCTCAAATATTTTCCCCTGACTTCTAACAATCCTTCCATAAATTCCCTAATTTTTCCAGAGCAATGAAATTTTTTCCGGTATTACAGAAAGTGGTCACCCCGATAAATTGTATGCCAGTGATGCACTAAGGGGGAAGGGCGGAGGGGCAGCATATGAGGCTTCAACATCCCCCCAGAAGCCAATGCTACATACGGATTAAAAAAACTTTTACTTATTTTCTATATTAACAAAAGTCATTCAATACATCAATTATCATAAATATTAACTATAAGTCAACAATTAAAATTACATTTTATATTCAGCATAGATAAAAAAGTATTTTTATGAAACATCAAGTTGGCTAGACACACTACCTGTAGCCTCTCACAGAAGAAATTTCTGTGTGCGCCTCTGAGTAATTTTTAAGCAATTTTTTCTATTGACATCAAAACTACTGCGGCTCTTGTACAAGAAAACTACTGTAAAATAATTATCAAACCTTTAAAATATTGACTAGTACATAATCTATGAGTAATTATTTTTTATACTTCATGTATATGTATCGCATCATTGTTTTATGTAATAAAAATGTTTTAGTCAATTTTAGCTGTATCATATTTATTAATCAACCCTCATTTTTTGGGGATAGTCTAGGGCACTGGTTCTATCTAACGATTATATTCATTTATGCTGTTACAGTCTTCCCTCTCACTTTATCATTCGCACATTGAATACTAATGCATTCAATAAGTTTAGGAAAACAAGAATATTGGAAAAATTCTATGAATTATCTTCATTAATGTAAAAAAGTGAGTTATCCTCATCACAGCACATTTAAATGTGTCAATATTAATCATGCATGGTTCAGATGGTATAAATTATACCTTTCTACAAAATATTACAAATCCAATTCTAAACTAACGTTTTTTTCTAACACTATCATTGAAATGATAAAAGGTCATCTGAAGCAAATTTAGCCCTGCTTTGTCTGAAACATGCATGATAGTACACTTATTAGTCACATAAAAGTGAATTATTCATGAAAATTTATGAAATTATGAATGAAGACTAATTCCATGTGAAAATCTGGACTTAACCCACAGTTGGTTGAAGTAATATTATCACATTCTTATATTATGTACAAGAAAAAACAACACTAGAAGTGGAGTATTGACAATATCCTATATTGACATAACTGGTGTTTGTTTTTGAGATTAGACTGACTCAAATATATGTTAAGGAAAAATATGTATATTTCTTTTTTTTCAAGTATTCAATGTAAAATCATATGAACACATTACTTAAATTTTTAAATGATTTATAAATGTACAATGAATGACCAAATACAATGCAAAATTATCAATGCACATAGTGAAATTCATCTAACTTACCAAAATCTCTTAGTATGTAAGAATGACTTCATGGGTAACTAAACAAATGGATAACAAAAGAAATTATACAATAAAGCAAAAACATCTGTACAATTTGAATCTGGTAAATATCCACAATGCCCCTGTGAATCTAAGCTCTTGTATAGACATGGAGTCCAATTTGAGGCCATCATTTTGATCAGCTAGCCACTGTTAGCGTAATTAAACAAAAATATCAAAGAATAAAGTTGTGAAACGACTTGCTGTGAATGAGATTCATTTTGTATTTTGCAGAAGCAATTTCAGCAGTACAAGAGAAAAGTATTAACATAAACTATCTCATCTTGTACTTGGGACAACATTAGACTACAATTGAGAGTTACAACTCTCAGAGGCACACTGACTCCTCCCTTTAATTTTTTCAACTGTATCACTGTGATTACACTGTTAGTCCTAGCATAAATTCACTCACTCAATACATATTAAATCATTGCAAAAAACGAGCTAGAAATGTATGTACTAACTTGCTTCAGTAATCAAATATTGATTACCAACAATCACATTTTTCGATTCATGAAAATATTCTTCTAAGATGGTAAGCACACACTAATAGTGCATTTATGACTCATAAAACCTTAATACAAGCCAAGTGAAGGAACTATCATGGAACACAGTACAATTGATTTTTGTCTTGAATGAAAGGGTGGTATAATAAGCAGACATGCAATTTGTTCTAGCCCAGGCACATAAAACAATTCTGAGAAACTTTAAAGGCATACTGAAAATAGGAATGTAACGCAATCTAGCATTATAACTAGATAATGAATGATGCGTTTCTTTTATTTCTCTGAATATTAACAAGCACTGAATGCAGAACTAGGTAACATGTTTATGATTATTGTACAAATAAACAGAAATATAAATAAATTATAAAATAAATATTCCATGATCTCATAAATAATTGAAAATCTTCTATTATATGAATATAGAAGTCTGTGAGTATCATCATATACAATTTATAAATTCAAATTATAATAAAAATAAATTAAATTCCAAATTAAAAATAGAACTAAATGAAAATTAATGTATAATGTTGTTGTTATTATCATTATTATTATTATTATTATTATTATTATTATTATTATTGAAGATGCACAATTCAATGTAGAAAAATTAACCTACATGCAGATCCATAGAAACCCAGGATGCTGATCAATTCAGTTTCCAACTAAGATGAAATATAAGCCAACACAGGAATGTGGCCACAATATACACTGAACTAGAGAGACCAAAGGCAAAATTTCTCAAGAGTAAGTTTCACCCTCGTATCCTCTATAAGTTATTGTGTATTCAGGGCCATGCAAATGTCAGGAGAACAAGCACACTGTAAATTCTTACAATAAAGGGCTACTACTTATCAAGATTTCCTTGAGTTAACATATACAAATAGTCAAGGTACACCATTGGTAAAATGAGAGTTATAGTTTCCAGTTTTTATTCTGAAAATCTCCATACATTTGACCTATTTCAGTATTGTTAAATCCGAAGTTAACACCTTTTAATTTGTATGTTGTCACAATTTATATGAAATTCCATGAGTTAATATACATAATCTCAAAACGCTCCATCAATTAATGTCACATATTCTTTTCGTAAAAATATATTACTTTTCAGATGCAAAAAGGTCCTCCTTACATATAAACATTTACATTTGCACCGCTCTGATCACAGAACTGTCACTTAAGTAGAATGCATTTCCTAACTTCAGGGAACTTTATTGAACTACACTCAATACACCTGAATGTATTCCGTTCATTTTACTCAATGCTATTATGAAAAACAAAAAATTAATTTCATATCCAAAACAATTTTTTTGTTGCAATTTCCTTTAACATTCAGTTTTTTTCCCATTGCTTTTTAGATATTCTATATAGAACTTTCTTCTTAACATATACTCATTGGCATTTTATTGCTGAAGAACTGAAAATTAATTAAGAATTGTCACAAATCAATACAAAAAATACAATCTTTACTTGAAATTAGATAAATTTGTACTTAAAACATTTGCTTATGAAAACCAAGTGAAACAGCAATTTGGAGATCTAGAGAAAAAAAATGTATGCTGTTAGTACATGACTGGAAAGTACAGATCTTTACTTTAATTCAATGAAATAATACCAATATACGAATCTAAAAGTTCAATCACCTGCCATACTGTATATACAATAAGACTAAACCTACATTACTAATGTCACAGCAATAACTTATTTCCTGGCAATAATGTACAGCACTGGGCCAGCATTTTCCCTTTTGGAATATAATGTAATATAATATAGTATAATACAATTATTTTTCATTTGATTTCACTGACCTTTTTGAATTTTCAGAATTGAATTGCCTACATCCATACATAACATACATAATTAAACCATTCATCAAACCAAACATCACTTCTGTTGATAAGCAAGTATTTGAAAACATAATTACAAGCTAATCAGTACTAATTACATTTTAACTAAAATAAACTAAGTAACCAAATAATAACATTCCCAATAAAATTGTAAGTTGATGTGAGAGAATGTGTCACCATTTAATACAAATTGCAAATAAACATACAACATTGAACGTTGAGATTGTGTCTTCATTCAATATAAATAACAAATAAATGTACAACTTAATAGCGTAAATTTCACCAGTTTGGTAATAAAAAAGTTAAATACTGACAAAAATTAAGAAGCTCATCTCCAGATATTATCACAATGTAAGAGAACATTTACATAAGAATGGAGATGGACATAAATGAATTTACACAATAAAATTAGAGTATCAAAGCACAATTCCTTTTTTCTCGATACATCATGAGTGAAACTGCTCACAACAAATAGTATTGTCAATTTATTTTGCAGTAAAATAAAGTCTTTTTTTATTTAAAGAGAACTGAGATGCACAAACATAATAAAATATACTGTACTTTACTGTTAACTAGAACATTTACATCAGAAAGGTGTTTTTCACATTTTCATTTCTTTTTAACATCCGTTACAAGCATTAATAAAAAAGGAAATTTATTAATGCCACACTAGTATATGGGTGATAAATTGTTAGCATTCCAAAGATTTGAATAAAAGGTTATGTCATTGATTCAAATTATTGATGCAAGATAACAGGTGCATGACAAATATTGGAATGAGAAGTAATTTGTACCACTTTCTGAGTAAATGTGAGCAGAAAAATCATTAATAAAGAGAAAGAGAATGGACAAATCACAAATCCTTTGGCCATTGTTTCTAATTTTCATTTTAAGTGCACTCTAGTATGTGCCATAAAAAGAACTACGAAAATTATGTTACTGTACTTAAATTTGAAAGTATTTTCAATATACCTTATCTGGAACACAAATATTGACATTGATGGTCCTCATAAATACAACCTCTGAACACTAAAATTGCACATGACGTTCAATATTATTCAAGTATTCCCAGTCAATTGACAAACATTCATACAATCACATAAAAAATGTTTAAACCAAAAATGAGGAATGTTTGCAGAAGGCCACTAATACGTAACAGAAGAGGACTTCACAATTCCTCTGCTCTGCAAGTACACAGAGTATTTCTGTTAAATTTACCTGCCATAGAAATCAACTGAATTCTAAAGCAGGTTTCCTAAAATATACTTTATCACTGGTAGATGAAATTTATAGTAATTAAGTCAGAAGGTTAAGTATTATATTTCTAAGTGACAAACAATCACAGTTGCTTAAATAACGGACCATCTTGGCCCTTCAATGATGTATTTTGCTGAAACTTGTTCTCAGTTTATTCAGGTTTGCATTACACTCTTGTTCTGCTCTCTAATAACTAACTTAAAGCTTAATGCTGATACCTTTTAACACTCAAGGCTCCCCACCATGAATCACACTGGCTTATTAACATATCCCCCACCCCCCAAAAAAAGTTTATCACTGCTTCCAAGGGTCCAATAATGACTGTTCATCACTTTGATATATAGATTTGGCAGTTGTAGTTTCTATTACCATTAGTCACTGTTAAAACAACCATAAATATTAACAGTACATGCTTAGTTCTATTACTAAAAATAAGAAAATAACTTAACAGCTATGAAATGATTACAAGATATCATAAAGAACAGCTAGATAACTATTTATCACTAGTTAATGAAATCACAATCTTATAGATTACATTACTATTACTATGTGGTGTTCAATACCTTTTTTACCACTGAATATTTATTCCGTGCATGCTGGCATTCTTACAATAATGTAAATTATATCAAATAAACAAATACAAAACTGTTTGGTATATCTAACAAAAATGCATACACCACCGATCCAGGATGCTGACTTCCTGCAAAGATGGTGGCATTCGAAGAGAAATAAAATGTAAAGTGTTGTGTAACATTTTTTTCTAAAATAAAGCTTAATGAAAAGTATACATGAAAAATAAACTTCCATAATTTTCTAAGAGTTCACACATACCAACAATAAATTTTAGAATATAAAAGCTTCAATAAAATGGACATTATTTAAGAAAGTTAATGTCATTTTGTATGATTCAATTATTGAGGGAAAATGGGAAAAGTGCAATAAAAGTAATATACGTGAAGTGCAACACTTGCAAAAGACTGGAAGACAAAGTAAACACAGTGTTCTAATATGAATGCAGTTCATATAGATTGCCATAAAGTTTCAAGAATATCTTTTCATTGCTTTTTTTATTTTGCAATTTTTTTCTAACCTGAGATAAGTACCTTGAATCCATTAAAAAGGTAAATGAGTTTAGGCAAATAGGAAAGTTACACTTATAAAATGTATATTATTGTAGGCATAATATAACAACTTCTAAAACAAATATTCGCTGTTTGAAATATTAATATTATAGTACTATCGAATGAAGAAAGAAGAAACAGATATTTACCAAATAAAAAAAGTAAACAGCTTATGCCACGGTCACTTCAACACATGCACAGATTGAAGTTTCATAAAAAAACGTACCTGAAAAGTTCACAAAATTTCTTGAATGAGAGCTACAGTTCTAAGATTTTCCTAAACACTGTATATGTATATGTCATTATGTCACTGATGTATGGGGAAAACTATGTTACAACTTTGTGTCAGTGACCAGAAGAATAATCCATCATGCCCGAATACAAGATATGACACATTGAAAGATTATGACATATCCTCACTCAAGTGCCTGACCATCATTCCAGCAAAAATAGAATCTATAGCAAATGCAGAGAAATCTTGAATAAGAGTGAATAAGCTTATTACTGAGGAAAATACAACTAGTTCAAATATTTCTATAATTGACTCCAGTAACTACTTTTCCTTTTCAAAAAGATGCTGACAAAGCACATAATTAGCAAAGGATAAAAATGTAGAAAATGTGTCCTTTTAAGTGAATATTTTTCTATAGAATAATGATTGTTACTATTATAATATGAATTCTATTTCATTATTTCTATTGATATGGATACTGCTTACTAGCACAAACCAGTGTTTCCTCCTATATACATAATAGCATGCACATTAGATGATGACATTTAAAGGCAATGGCAATAAATATAATAATTTGAATGATGATCATCATAATATGAATGAATAATGTTCCCTAATAAAGAGTACTTTACAACAACTGTACATGAACCCAACAACAGTTTTTATGAAATATTCACAAATCTATTTGGTCCTGAGAAGTTTAATTCTAAACTTTATGGTGGTTTAGAAACATTAAAAAATTAATTCTTTTTACAACTTTATGCACATTAAATTCTTTGTTGCTATTTGTTTTCTCAGCTTTTATAAAGTGGTTTTTTCACATGCCAAGAGTTTTGTCCTCCAATACCTATAATTGGGTTTTAAATTACCACCAAGTCAACAGGTTTTTTCTCTCCTTGACTCTTATTATATGTGATTGATCTCTTTATTATAATGTGAACTTTTATAATCCGATTAAAATACGTTCCTTACTGACCTAGTGGAGACATAAAGGCATTTACATAGTAACCACCTAACTGCGCCTTTCGACAGGCCTAAAATTTACTGTTTTCAGTACTGCGATTCATTGTTTTGTACAAGTGTCACCCTTCCACATATTTTAATCAGAGAACAATTTGCACTTATTAGACAATTCTCAAATAATTCGAATCATTACCAACAAACGTCATTGAGATGGACCAGATCTACAGATGAAAATTGATCACAGCTAAAATTTCACATCATCACTATCACCAATATCTCAATTCATTACAAAAGCACATTATTTACCGTTTCAACTCCTAAAAGAGAATATTATTTCCTTTCCATTCTAGGAGTACAATGGAATCTGTGTCATCATACAATGATTTTCAAGTAGTCCCTATTTTCTTCACAAGAACGAAGAAATATTAATTCTTACCCGTCAATTGTAAGCAATACATTATCACTAATAACGTCATAGTGCCCAAGCTTCTTTCTTTTTTTCTCAAATTATGAAACATTATCTTGATAATTAAAATGACATTTTATGCGTAACTCATACACTTGTCTACTGATGGCAATATTGAACCATGCCAAGTGTAGAGTGAAATCGACCTTGAGAATAAATCAAAAAGTTTACAAACTGTAATAACATCAAAGGAATAATTAATATTTGCATGGTACAGAATAACTCCATTGGAAGACTAATATACATATGATCACTAGAGGGAACGTTGAATATGCCAATAACCCCCACAGCGACAAGATCTGGTCCACCGCTGGTCCCAAGCCCGAATAGCAGCAGTGCGCACCACACTATGCAGCTGAGCTTTCCCTCCACACCTGCATAAAATAAAGGAACAATGAAGTTATCATAACACATTAAATAGTACATAATTTATTCTTGGAATTATGAAAAAGGAGCAGGCTAAAGATAATGCTATAGCATTAATAATCCATCCGAAGCACTAAAACAGCCGATGTGCCATTTTTGGACCATTTGAGATTTTCCTGAATGGCCATATCATGAATTTTAATTTTGTTAAGTTAAGATTTTATTATTTCTCATCTTTGTGATGGATAGATAATATCACCAAATGTTATTGATCTTTGTCTTGGTCAAGGTTTTTGATTAAACTAAAGTTTTGGAGTTAAAATTTACAGGCAAAATGCTACTAGCTTTATTGCAGCTTTGAATAAAGAAAACAGAGATGTGCCAAAAAAGAGAGAGAGAGAACTTATAAGGAATTAAGTCACCACTACACTAAAATGTAATAACAAGATTATTTCTGCAGATATAGGTTAAAAAAACAAATGTATTTTATTTTGTTAAAGAACAGTAAAATAGTATGTAACATATAGGGGAGAAGTACAATCTGTGCATGATTTTTGATTTTGATTACCAGTATGGATTGAGTACTTTGTACTATCATGTGTAGATCAAAATCGATAAAAAACAGCCTGTCACTGTGGTGCCATAAAATAAAATCTTATAGTGCAGTTAATGTACTTGATCCAATTGCCAGAAAATACTCAGTCAAAATTTTGGAGTCAACACTTATTCAAAGCTGGAGTATCTATGAAGCAAGTGTACAGAGCTTTGTTGGAAAATTTTTGTATTGTGCTAACTTGGATTTCATCTTCATCACTTTCATACAGTGGTCTTAGAGGTGAGAATTTTGTGATCGCTGAAAGATTCCATGACGATGAGTGTTATAGTTAGAGCATAATATCTTATGTCTTGATCATGTCAGCTCTTTTAGTTATATCAACTAGCAATGGCAGACTAAGTTTACCTAGTTGTTGATCAGTGTTTTTCCTGATATCAGCTGGAATATGTAGGTTTCTCCTTTGTATGCTTTCAAGCAAATTAATATCCTTAACGTAGTAGGTGTTCCATAGAGTGGTGGCAAATTCAATGATAGGAAGACTAAGTTTTGTATAGGACAGTGAAATCCTCACTCTTAATCAATGTACAAGCTTTGCCAATCATGAAACTCATACCAATATGATAAGGAAGCGTGTGGTTGTTTTTCCCAATATCCATGACTGAGTCATTGGTTTCATTTAAGGGGATCAGCCACCATGTAGTTCAGTGTCGAAACACATCACTGATTAGTAGATTAGAAAAAAAACTTTCACGTCATCAGCATACATCAGAAAATGTGTATGTACAAGTCACCAGTGTACACAATGAACAAAATTGAATAGAGTACAGATCGTATATCAACTTTCTAAAAAATTTCCAAAAATGTAAAATTGTTAGTTTTCCAGAAATTTTATATGGTTACCAAAGAGTTAAATCTGTTTTAAGATGGCTCCACACATTCGGTATTCACCAAGTTGCAAGTGACAGCTCGTTGATGAGCTTGGCAAATGTTCACTTCATTTGATGTGTGCAAACAACTGACACGCAGTGGGGTAGGGCGAACACCGAATATTCGTCACTCAGTAACCCAGCCACACTACTCAGAATTCGGTGACTGGTCGCTTGCTACTCGCCAAATACCAAATGTGTGGAGCAGCCTTTATGCATGTCACAATGGGTATCCTTACTTAGAATGTAAACACAAAACAGTATTAATGATACCCATGTTTTATCAGTGTTGAAGAAAGATATACAAAACATTGCAGTGTAAGATTATTTAATACATGGAATTGGATATAAATGAATATTTCCAAGGAAAAGTAAAAATTGACAAATTGATTCATTTTTAGTAACATGTTTTCCCGGTATATGAAGAACAAAATGTTCAGTCCCTTGACAAACCATGATAACAAGATTTCACTATTTTCCTAAAAGCTTTATTTTCTATGCTGTTTTCCTTAGATCATTGGAACATCAGGACTACTGCAGGCATTAACAATCCATAATACTAGTATATAAATAATATAATACTACTTTGAACACATGGCAAAGCCATAAGCTTTTATTGACACACAGTGTAGTTTTGGGTTATTTAAACAAAGTGTTTCAAGAGAAATACTAAATATTTTGGGACATGGTAGTGCTGAAAATTCAAATCAGAAAAGTTTATATAAATGTTTTTCAGGTTTTCACTTGGTTCAG